>PGIR01000084.1:0-167595 GCA_002812735.1 Scedosporium dehoogii
AAAAAAAAAAGAAAAAGAGATCCGGGGTATGTAGGTTAGGTTCGTAACGATCGCAATCAATAGCATTGTCATGCGTGACCTTGGAGGAAGGAAATGTTCTTGTTTATAACCGGGGAGCTGCGTCGGCGTCCTCTCAGGGTTTCCACGTGGCGCCGGTGGATATATTGTCAGAGTCAGTGCAAGCGAAGATAATATTTCGAATCGCGCAGCTATCTAAAACATCGCCTCTCGGACGAACCGCAGGCGTGCGCTAATCAAGATTTCCACTTTGGCTGGTGAGCAGCAAAGATAACTCCTCAGGGGTTCCATTGTTTTCGCTTATAGTGTACGTACGGGAATAGCCATGAGATGAAACCCGGAATTCAACAGTCGCAGCGCCCTCTCGCCTTCGGTCGAGACACGGCAATGCATAGGATCTGTCTGCCATTTTCCCACTCTATTACCTGTTTCTGAGTGATCGCCGAGTTCCTATTTTACCCATGAAGGGAGCACATTCTGCGTGGCACAATGTCCGACGAAGATCGCAGAAAAGCCATAAAGCATGAAACGATGTGCAGTCTCCTGTCCAGTTTGGGAATTGAAAGATTCCATAGTTTTATGTCCCTATGTTCTACATTGATCTCACTTTAGACTGCTTTCCAAGTCGACGACAGACCTCTTCAGCCATGCCTAAAGACGGCGGAGTACGTCGCGTCACAACGAAGTTGCCAAATCGTAGGAATGACTGAGGTGCAACATGAGACAACTAAATGAAACTTCGTTGGCGAAGATGGAATCCTACGACCCGCATCTTACGAACGCTTCGTGGTCAAGGAATCACAAATTAGAACACATAGAAGGTTATCATAAGCAGTAAAACCAGGCACGCATCCCGAAATCGATCTTTTGTTACAGCTGACGGCATGCAGTCTCGCTATTAGTATTGTTACAGAACTTTCACGAGAGATCCCCTTAATTACTTTGCCTGCCGTGCTACCCATCTCCTTGGGCCGTCGGCATCGCCATCCTGAAATTTGCATAAGCGAGGCGTGCTGAGCTTGAAGAATGGATGGCAATGCCTGCTCCGGTTGCAGAAAAAAAACTGCATCAACACTAGCTTCAGGTGTTACACGCTCATTAGTGAAGCTATTCGCAATCTACTTTAGGACATTAACACAAGTTTGTGCCGGGTGCAGCATCCATCTCCGAGGCATTGGGGCCATCGATCTTGACATACCTTTCCCGAGAGCAGCCTATTCATATCGCCGGAAGGATCTTGGCCCAATGACAAGCTTCCAGGCGCTCCATTGTCTGGGCACAGTTTCCATCAGTTGTTTGATTGGACCTGGGTTTGCCGGCCGGCGACAGGGAAACCAGGGAAGAAGCTGGGATAGGTAAATACAAGCGAGTGGATGACAGGATGACAGGGCGAATGTATCATCTGTTGCCTGGAAATTCATTCTTTCCTCAATGCCGCTTGGGCCTTGCGAGATACATGAATATGGTGGATTACGAAGTGATTCCTGGATAATAATCCAAAGGATCAAGATCGCCGATTTCCGCAGCTAAGCCGAATTAGGAAACATTGATTCCACACACGGAGGACCCCTGTCACTCTTGCGGTTCGCGAACCGAGGGCTGCGCAGCTCTAAGCGACAGGGAAACTCGTGTCGAGTTGTTTCAGTTGGACTCTTCTTACGAAAGACCATGCAAGGTGAACTATTTAGGTGTGCCAATGCTCTACTTTCCTTGGGCAATGTGGCGCAACCAGTACATCTTCATAAAAGTACGACTTCTATCTGACGAAAGACTTCCAGACCTAATTAGAAAGAGACTTAATATTTAATGTTCCTTTTAAACATGGCCAGGGATTACTCGTGGGGGGGTGACTACATAAAAACCCGCCAAAGTTCAAGGAGTAACTTATGATGCCCAGTAGAATGATTAAAGAGTTGGAGGGGGTTATTCACGGTTTACTACTTCAAGTGATCTAGAATTGTAACCAAAACTTGGGTCTCTGGCTAGCCGTGGTAAAGGGTCACTAGTATCATACGAAGTAGTATTGGAACGGTTGTACGTCTTGGATTTCCAAGGAGTGGTTAATCTTGACAAGACAAATGTTACAGGATAGTTACTCTCCCTGTCCCTGGCGTCCCTGTTGACCCTGTTGTCCCTGTTGACCCCGTTGACCCTGGCGTCCCTGTTGACCCTGCTGCCCTTGGCGTCCCTGGCGTCCTCGTCCTCCCTGGCGTCCTCGTTCTCCCCGCTGATTGTCATTTGCATTACCGCCGCCGCCCTGCTCGTTATCATTTCTGCCATCTCCAACCACCACAAACCCTTCTTCATCCTGGTTCTGCGTCATGTCGCCGTTCTTCCGGTTCGGAGATGTCGATTGCCCAGATCCTGCCTCGGCCACGACTTCAAACTTGTTGCAGTCGTCCTGAGCTCCCCGCTGGGCTACAGGCATAGCGACAGGTTGGTGGTTTTGAGCCGCAATCATAGTGCAGACACGATACACGCCGGGAGGGAGCCCGCCTTCAACCACTGCTTGCAAGAGGCCCCGGCCATTACCGGCGTCGTCAATGCCCTTGAAAAAAGCAAACTTGCTGGGGTCGGGCGGAGTAGTTGAGTCTAGTGAACCGATATCCTGGACCGTGACATGGCAGTGGCCGATGATGTCGCCGTTGTCGTCAAGATCCTGAGGTGCTGTGTAGTAATTGGTGGTGGGGTTGACGAAATTGCCGGCCTTTAGATGAGTAGTCTGGACTGAGATATTGAACGTGGTGTCGGCAGGAACCTTGTCCCCCAATTTGGGGTTGGCGATCATCGCCGAGATCATATTGGCTACTGCAGGGATTTTGCCCATAGGGATGCCGTTGCATGAACCAGTGGTGATTTGCTTTCCATTGGTAAGCTCCTGGTTTCGGCAAAAGTTGATGAAGTTATTCTCATCCCTAGAGTATGTAAGTTAACAAAAATGAAATCTCGAATATTGAGGGGATGGTGCTGAGAAAGGGAGGACGACATACGTTGCGGATTCGGCCTGGCCTGGTTTAATCCCATCGGTACCAGGTTCTTGGCCTGTCAGGGCACTGGCACTTTGGATCAAGGTTTCATCCAAGCATGTCTGCTGATCCTGCCGTCTAAAGACGTGGGAGGCGAGGGTACTCCTTTCTTTGAAATGGCCAAGAGTGGCACCGTCGATTAGACCAGCTAATGCGAGGAAAACGAATGTAAAGAAATGGTGAAGAAACATCTTGCAAATCTGCAAGGTGTACAACAGCTCCTAAGGAATGGAAGACAAGAAGAGAAGGAGACCTGCCTATATTGAATCGAACGAGTGGAAAGGGCTGAAGAATAAATGTGAGAACAAGCAACCTAGAAGGCAGCCATGATCGTATTTATCTCCTGCGTTTTTCTGCTCTCGCGTTCGTTGATTCTGGCTCGGTCATCACTGGGCCCATGCCATTACCCAAATAGGAAACTATGAATTCTCATCCCATGAAACGATGGAGTCCTGGATTTCTGGAACATACAAGGGGTTGCTGCAACCAGGGGAAGAGGACTTTCACAGCCCCCTGCGCGTACTGGACGAGGCCTAATGTGACGCAAAGATCTGCCCTCGCTCCACCATAGTTGGGTAGGGTAGTCTAGCGAAGTGAAGGAACGAGCTTTGATTGCGCAGAGCATACACTTGGGCGGTCTCCACTACAACAAGCTGTGCTGCGAATGTCAAGCTGGCACGTCTCGGTTCCCACGCTGCAGATGACGGTCGGGCCAGGCCTGCTTGGCTGGACGCTGGATCATGGTTCAGTCACAGCGGACCTAGGGCGATTTCCGAGAATCCTGGCATGCCAGACATGGTACCTACATCCGACATTAAATCAATACCACCATAGGACGCTCCACGGCTGGTTCGGAACCGGTTGAGAAGGAAGAAGAGATTTGATTCTTAGTAGCGAAGTTGATGAGGGGTTTAATGGGTCATTCGATACTAGGCTTCAAGTGTTCTGGTGCATTGTTAGTTCCAGATTCCATGCCAGAGCAATGAGGCGTTCACGGCTCCTATACTACAAGGTAGTTTGGTTAGTTCGCGTTAGGTCTAGCGCCTGCTAGTCCATGTGCATGTGAGCTTTGCACGAAGGGACAGACGAGACCAAATCGTGCGTGCCATTTCAAAACTTCGGGTAAGACCGTAGATCCATTGTGAAAGGGCGTAGCTGTCCGCAGCTGCTTTCCTCACTTTGTTGTATAGGACGACCCCCTGTTCCCCCAAAACAACGAAAGAACCTCTATGTAGTCCTGTCGGCGCTTTCTTATTTGTTTATCTTGTCGTATAATATGATAAACACCGCTTCTGGAGAGAGAAGACCTATTAGTCCCGGCCTGTGAGATGCTTGTAATTAGGAACAACATTTTGTTCTGTTCTCCGACTACGGCAGAGCTCTTTGCTGCGTGAAGTAAAGCGTGTCCCCCACTCTAAGGAGAGAGTCAGAATTCATTTCAAAAGGGCACATCTGCAGACATGTAGATGAAGGTCCGGCCGCCGTGAAGTCATGATGTTGAATGTTTTAAGTGTAGAGTAGAAGGTGTGTGTGACTTGTGTGTCCAATCGCTAGGCGTTTTGGGAGATGAAAATGAGAGGGTTTGGCTGGGGGTTGGGCTTGTTTTACAGATGTTTGGAGGATGTGATGATTTACAGTATCTTCTCTGATAATTTCGATAAAGTGAATCAGAAAGGGGATTTTCACATGCTAAATCACATTCCTTAATAACTCTATAAGTCACTGCTATGAATATGATTTAAATGACAACAGTAAAGCTAATCAATACTTATCTACTTCGTAATGCCTTGTTAATTGTCTTGTAAATTATATAACTTCCCTGCTGGTTGCTGCTGATTGCTCTTTGCAAATAGGGGCATTGATGTCAAGTACGCTCTCATATTTGCTATTGTGGCCTTTGTTTAGGTAGATTTTGTTGATGTGCTTGGCTACATCGATCATTGCTATGTATCCTTTTCCGGCTTGATACTGCTAGCTGGATGGGTTACTGGCTATTTTTGTTGAGCTTATGGTGCTAGTTGAAAGACAAGACTTGTAGGGAAGATGCAAGTAATGGCACTGGAGCAGAAAGATAGTGCTCAAAAATGGTGAGGGCTGATGCATGTGGTAGTAAATGGCGATTGAGTGGATTCTTGATTGCAGTCGAGAAGGATGGTGTGAAGTGATGGGTAATGTCAGCGAAGGGAAGGGAATGATCACGATTACCACGAGGTAGATATCTTAACTGGGTGAGATCTTATTTTCCCGACCAAAGCAATCTGGCATCTGGGACCTGCTCTTCGGCCCTTCCTCAACCAGCCTCCCTACTAAGCAACTGGCTCCTTCCCTACATTAATCACAAGAGTTCCCTTCCTCGTACTTTATAATTTGGAATAAAGCGGCGAGATGTCACCGAAGCCAGCTGGCTGACGCAGTCAGTCGGTGACAGCGTCTGAAGCCTCCCCATGGAGGGCTTGGGTTCGATCCCGGTCGTGTCCCAAGTTCTTTTCGGGAGGACGAGGATGCTCGGTCACCAGGGATCTGGTAAAGAAATATCTCGGCTAATGGAGATCCCCATCTAGGAGAAATCCTAGTGGTCCAGACGGGAGGCGCGACTGTAATGGCTAGGGCCCCTTATTTTTTTCATTTTTTCATATAATTTCAATTTCCATTTGTTTTTTCTTTTTTTTTTTCTTTTTTCTTCGTCTCCTGTCGTCGTCAGATGTCTAAGTGGCTCAAAAGCTTGGCAAAACCCTAGGTCATGATAATGGCCGGGTCGCCCAATGGTTCGTCGATATCTGGGCGTGGTCTCCATTTGAGGTCGGGTCTCGAGGCAGCGGAACAAGACGCTTTGTCTGCTGCACGCGTCGAGGGTCAAGCCGCAAGGAATGATGCATTTGAGTTAATCTCGGGACGTCTTTGTCAGGAGTCACGAACGGATATACTGAGAACAACGAAGGACGTTATAATATACGTCGCCTATCGCTAGACAGGTTTTCAATTTAGCAGAAACGCTGCCTGGAGTATGTCCGGATGACGTCCACTGATCGAGCCGTGACCCTGCCGCGTAGGCTTGCACGATAACTGCCCGGCGGAAGTCCGCGGACCAAAATGGTATCCCGCGACTGCGCTGGAGGTGACAGAAATGGTGAATATACGGCCACAGTGCTGTTGATAATAGATCTCACGCCTAGGATAAAACCGCCGAGACGAAGGGAAATCGCCACCGTGATCGGCCGTTAGTAAAAAGGGGCGGGGCTGGTGGAAGGGGCAATGTCTCGACGTCAATGTACGCAAGGGCGTGGAAGGTGTAGCTCTCCCCTACTGGGCGGTCCCTCTCTCCACATTCACAGGGCAGGGGCCTAGTTTCTAGGCTCGGAGCCCCGCTAGGTGCTTTACTAGCTTGTTGACATGGTAACCGGCTGCGTCATGGCGATCCTCATACATGTCGGCTTAGGGTAGTGGTTCGAATATATAATATATAGGCGCTATATGGGGTCGGGTCGGAACTAGGGTCTGAAGGTGGACGCGAATTATATAATTGAAAAGCCTCGTCCCATGCGTGGCTGTGCGATAGTGGAGCTTGGAAGATGCTCAAACTTCCTCCACATAGTCTCCGTCCTTGGACGTCGGCCGGACTGTTATCAGAGTTCTCTTAGTGGCAAAATGCGCCAGCCTAGAAAGGTGCGGCATACTCAATATGGTATGCACCCCGGTGAATTCGTTCTCTTTAAGGGAGGAGAATCCGAGGGCCGAGTTCGCCAGCTGGATGTACTGGGCCGGGCGCTCGTGCTTCTCTCGCTTAAATCACAACATCAAGGTGCGGCTTTGATATGGTGGCAAGAAATTCCGCGTGTGATAACGGATGATCTTTGGTGACATGTCTTCGAAAGAAAAGGCGAACTATTAGAGACAGAGGCGAACCAACCATCGGGCCTCGAGAGGAATCCGCAAAGGGTTAGGCCCCTTTTGAGGGAAGAAAGAGAGATAAGAACGAGAACTTACTCTAAAGCACCGCTTGAGAGATGTCTGGAAGGTTCAACGAGCGATGGTACAAAAGCACACGACAAACAGAGCTTCTGAGTGGGAAAGGTCGGATAAGGCCCAAGCTTCAGGCCCAAGAGACACTCAGTTCCCAGCGGGTTATTGCTGCCACAATTAGGACATTCAAAGAGGGCAGACGACGGGATCGACACAGGCCATAGCAAAGTCACCATATTACTATTTCCCAGCCAAATATCTTCATCTTGTTGGTTTGGTATGCCAGTGATTCTTGTTGTAATATAGATACTTGGGAGCTATTTGCCCTCTACTTCTCCGTCCTCGACCTCTGGGCCGGGTCGGCTTCGTTTTCTGAATTTCAGCTGTTTCTGCTGCCAACAATCATCAACCGAGTCCAACACTAAGCCGAAATCCTCATCCAGAACACTCCCTAATATAAACACGCGGACGTTATGCTCCACCGTCACTAGTTTGGAGTAATTTACTCTCGAGACGGCGGAGAGGGTTTCACCGGCCACATGAAATCTTGCTCTGACTGTTGGTCTACCCAGATTCGGTTCCTCCGGGAGAAGACGGGGCTTTTTGCCAGCCATGACGATAATTCCGTGTTGGGCCGGCATAACTCCTGTTTTCTTGCAACCTTTGCCGCCATATGTGAGTATAGGACTAGATGCGTGTTAGTTGATGATTTCGAGAACTGAAACCCCGGGCCCAGTCCACATGAGCCATTGGTACAGGGCGAGGGGCAGACACAAGAGTCTGTACATACACACATGTGCAGTGTCCGAAATCGTTTCCAATAACAATGAAATGCCTGAGGACCAATGAAATGGTATTCGGAGAAGAACCACCCAGATCCACAATTTTCTCTGCCAATGTGTCATCGATAGGAGTCCCTTGGGAAGGTTCCGGCCATAAAGTTTTGAAAATCTCGCATTCATATTAGCACCCAATATACAAATGCAGGATAAACATGCGGCAAACTTACCGTTCTAGGCTGAAATCTGTAGGAAGGCTCAATTCGGTACCCTTTAACGACATTACATTAGGTCGGTTCAATAATGGGTCTCGGCTAACTCACTCGGGTCAGGTATCTCGGAATCCTTGTTTGGAGGGCCAGCGATGTGGGAAGGTTCCGCCGCACTCGCATATCCCTCGTGTGTTGCTGTAGCCCCTGCTTCTAGGAAATCGTCAACATCGCAAAACAGTAGCCCAAGGTATATTCTGTACTGTACCTTCATCAGCTGAGCGTAATGTGGAAGGCTGATCGGAATGGATTTCACCAGGCCCGCCATGCTCGCCGTGAACGTCCGGCCCTTCGTGTGATAATACCGGGCCCCAATCCGTTTCGATATTACCTAGGTTTGTCAGTACAAGTATAGAATGATTATCCGTGCTGTTTTATCAATAAACCGACCGAGATTGTCCCGGCGCTGACGATAGTATCTGGAGTATGTTTTGGACCAGATCGGCTCGCCCCATGCGCTCCAGCGGCTCCACTGATGTTTCCGACCCTTGCCTTTTCTGAGTCTGTGGCTGGACTGCTTAGCGTCTTCCACCGGTTTTGGAGGGCAGTCTAGTGCATCTTCGGCGGGTTTCTCTTGCAGACTGTCCTCATTTTGTGAGGATAGTCGTTCTGGCGGTTTGTTAGGCTCGGAAAGACGTGGACTCAGTACTCTTGCCCAATCCAACTCAAATATATTCTCATCTAAAGGTTCTGGAAGGAATGACTCATTCCTGAACGACTCATTATAGTCCTCGAAATCTGAATCCGAATCCTGCGAGTCGGAAGGGCCAGGCAGGAAAACGTACTCCTCATCGAGAAAAGTTGACGGACGTTGGCCAGCCCCCGACCCGTCATCCGACTCGTCGTCTAGGTATACGATTGACATGAACCCAAGCTCCTTGATATGGCACGCAACGTGGTGGGACAATTTCCTTCGAAAATCAGCATCGAGATCGTCACGGATTTGGACGGGACGTTTTGCTCTCCGCTTTGGGAGTTCGTTGAAGGTGTCCTCTTCAACAAGCCATGGTGCGATCAACGCGATTTCACGGGGCACGGATCCGCAAATCGGACAAATGTATGGCGGCCTATCTCGCCGTGTCTCGCACCACTCTTTCAGTAGGGCTACGTCGGACTGGGTATCGTACTCGGGGTGCTGCTCCATGACGTGCCTGTCAAAGGCCGCCTCATCATCAAAGTTGAGCACCTCGTGGTTTGTATCGCAACACCAGAATGGGATCCCGTGGATAGTTTCTGCCCAACGCGGTGAGTGGACTTGGTCCATGTGACGACACCAGTCACCGAACCGCGAAAAGAGCTGCGGCGGCTCCAAGCATTGCTCAGATATACAAGCGTATAACTTTAGATCATCATCAACGTGGCGTCTGAGGACAGATGGCAGTCAGTTTCGAGAAGCGTTGCGAAAAGGAATATGGAGAAGTGAAGGTAGGTTTAATACTCCCATAGTCTTTTATCTTTTACAATCTTCTCTCCGATCGGGTGTGTGCAATATGGGCAAGGTACCACCTTCGCCGGGGGTTCAATCTTGGGTGGCTCGGGGTACCGAACATCTTGAAGCGGAACGGATATAGTAGACCCAGCGGTTCCGGCGGGATCAGCATCTCGATATTTCCGCAGTGCGAGCCGCGAATCTGGCATCGTTGGCTCGGAGATCGACGGCGGTACTAGGCGATTAAGCCTGGGAGAGCCCCGAAATGGTATCACGGATTTGCCCTCGCCCTGTGTAGGTAGGCTCAACCCATCGTTAAGAGGATTCGGAACTGGGGTTGGCCCCCCTTCGAGTCTGATGGTGGCCGTGTCGTCGTTGCGTGGGATGCTCAGCTTTTCTGCATGACTTCGCAGGTACCGAATCCTGAAATATCTAAAGGAGATGGACACTGCTAACTGCTTGCAAAGCGATAGAGGTGGGCCGGCGTCCCTGCCCTGGCTCCTGGCCGAGGCCATAAACGTGTGCTTAAGACGGAAGCAGTTGAGATCCTGAAGGTCGCCGTCATCCTTCTTATCTATGAAGGCGACGATTCTCTGCGTCAAATTGCTGGACGACGTCTGGCGCATCGCCACACCGAGTCGATGCAAGCTGTCGAGGGCAGCTTCCAACGCTTGCAACGTTTCCACCAACGGCGATGACAAGTTTTCGGGGGCCCTCCGGTCCATACTCTCGATAAGCGATGCTGGAGACTCGGGCCCCGTCTTCTCATTTTCAATAGCCACGGCTATAAAATAGTGTTAGCTCGAAGCGGCAACGTTGGCACGGGACCTCATTCCCCAAACAAGAGTAGAGACACGAGACTGACTACGGATCAAGTTCCGTTTTGTTATCTCCAATAGCTGTAGGACCAAGGTTCGCAGAGAATCGCTGGTCCTTAGCCGGGAGTCCAGGGATATCGGCTCTTCGGCGAACACGCCGAGATAGGATGCCCATTGCTGGAAGTGTTGGTACAGGACGTCCACGACCGGAAAGCTGGCCAGAGACCTGTCGCTGAGAAGGTCGTGAAAAGCGCCTTCGCACGATCTGCCGAGGTTGTATATTTCATGGCTACCGGCCATTGTGAATCTTCTCTGGTCCAAGCTAGACCTAGAAAGTCCCCATCAGAATTCGAATCGCAAATAATACGGTGAGATACTTTCGATATTCTGATCTATAGAGGGTAATGAGACACGAAAGGCCAGTACGGATTAGCCCGGGCGGGGGATGGCATCCCCGCTCAAGAGGTTTTGGTACAAAGAGGGTACCTATCTGCCTGTGCCGTAGTTAGAAAGATCAAGTACTTCGTAGGTGCATTTGAATATGCAGTTGGTGGCGCAATGCAAGTCGTTCACTTCTTCACCTCAGCCTCAGCCCTCTCACGTCTTCATGAATCCCTCGATGTACTGGTACCTCTGCGAGCGGGGTAATGAATTGTTGCCCTTTGCGGGTCAGAAATTCTTGCGGGAGTCGATGTTGGATCTGATCTCAATGTTGGTGGAATACCTGGTGCTTGATCATTTTTCCAGATAGCGATTGCCAGGTGAAGCCATCGAGGCTGAAACGATGCTGCCACTCTCTATCTATTATGACCTGCAGTCTTTGTCTTTGCTGTTACCCAGCCCACGCGTTCAATATTGCCAACGTACTCTCTGACTGCTTCCTCAACCACCCTTCAACACTTTCGCCTCATGATGCTAGCCGGATCCAAACACTGGGCCCTGTTCCAGGCCATCTCTCCTCTCTTCACATCCGACATACCCTGGTCTTCGGCAGGGCGGAGCGACGCGGAAACTACTGCCGTCCAGGAAGCTGGGGCCTTGTTGAGGGCCCATATCAGCGAAATACCCTTCCATGTTCCGCAAGATGCTGCGCTCCCCGATCACGCCCTATCCGATTTTACGACAGCCCTAGAACCTTTGCTCTTAACACTTGAAGGTTTAGTCCAGCCGACCGTTCTCGATGACGCCGCTGCTCTTGGGGAGGTAAGCATCTGGATTCGCGTGCACAAATTCAGGTGGTATCAATCGCTCCTAGGCTAAGCTTCGCAGAGTCAGGCCGACCCCGTCGAGAAATGCCCCAGGCTCTCTGCGCTGAGTTTATTCATCAGAAATAACAACTTCTCTATGGTTCACAGCCATCAGTTTCTGTATCTGAATCAGAGGGCCGTCGTGCTCAAGGCCGCTCGCTCAGTCGTCAAGGGCTTTTTGGATGCTGTGAGAAAACTGTTTCGAGGCTCGACATCCCTGGCTCAAGATGGGTTCGTTGTTGGGAGCCATCTACCGCCATCATCCCAGCCTCAATACAGCCAAATATTTAGGGACTGTTCAGATACTTTGTTTAACACCCTGGAAAAAAGCCTGCGGCCATGTACATCAAAGTCCTCTAAACACAAGGCCTTCTTTCACCTGAAGGCTTCCCCCAATCCTACGACCGGTGGTTCCCCCGCGGAAATGGATCTATTATTGGCATTATGCCCTAAGGGGAACCCTTGGCAAGAGGCTCGGTTCACCGTTCCCAGTCCTAGGTAAGTGGTGCAAAAGTTGATGCATGGAATCACGGACAACTGACCAAATACAGCGGTTCAATTCCGGCTGCGATGGCCGAATCTCACGAGCCACTTATCGAGGACGTCTGCCAAGTTGCTCGCGAGGCATACGAACGTCAACAAGCTGTGAGCATATCCGTCCAGGACAACAGACTGCACAACACATCTGGTTTCGACCAGGAGCCGAGCAACCCAGAAGCGGAAGACACAATATCTCTTTCTTCCCTTCTAGACGATCAGGTGTTGCTGGACCGCTTCAAGTTTCCGCTTGTTCACAAAAGAATTCTAGCCCTAACTCTCGCTCGAAGTTTATTAAACCTCTACGAGGGGCCGTGGATACAGACGGACTGGTCTGCCGAGCACGTTCTCTTTGCATATGGCACTAATAAGAGCCGCGTTTACGATATCCACCAGCCATATTTACCTTGCAGGCTGTCATCGGAGCATGAATACCAATCAACAGTTCGCGACCCTCTACACAACAACCCGTTGATCCTGTCTTTCGGAAGACTGCTCATGGAAATGGATAAAGGGGAACGTATCGCGATCACAAAAACCGTGAGATCAAAGCCGAGCCTCTACCGAACACTCGTAGCTGAATTAGATGAATGGGGCAAGGAGCTTCTAACTTCATACTACACCCAAGCTGTTGAGGGATGTTTGAAGTTTCCGAAATGGCTCCAGGCGAACAGGGGCATGAGCCGGGAACTTGCATGCCGCAAAGTCATCTTAGAGAAGATTCTACATCCCCTAGAGCTTGAAGTTAGGACGTTTCCAAATCAAGGAGCGGGCTCTCGAGATATAGACTTGATTCGCAGTCATATATCGCCACCGGACATCGCTAGCCCTTTAGTCCGTACCTCGAGTATACGAGGTTCAGCAAGGACGGATGCTTCCACGACTGCCCTGGGCAGAGTGTCCAGGAACAAGGCAATGGCCTCTCCTAGAACACGCCTAGAGCAATCACAAACGAGTCACAGCACTAGGTCCTCCACATTAACTATTAACGCATCACGTTGCCCTCCAACTTCATTGCGCACCCACTCATCCTCAACCACCAACGCCTCTCTAGCCACGCGCTCCTCCCCAGTTAGTCGACCCTATCTGGCCAGCCGCGTTTCTCCGGAAACGAAAACGACCCGAAGAGTTGGGCAATCTGCGCGGCAGCCGACTCAAAGTGGTAGGTTTACTTCGGTCTCACCGTGCACTCAAATCTCATCCCGGCCTGAAAATGCAAGAGACATGCCGAACTTGATACGCACATGTACCTTCATGTTCAGTGAGAATGAGATGGAGCTATCTGAGGACAAGTTGAGTTTATCACTGGCGGGCCTACTCCTCTATGATTAATAGGATTAACTCGACGCAGGAAAACCCGTGCCAAAGAATTCCTGAAGAGATTTGAGGACTTCCGGTTATATAACGTCCACCGATGTTCGGAGACAGCACGAGTGCGGATTGTCGTCTTAGATACGGGCTTGGCTGAGAGTGACATCCGAATCCGTGCTCTGAAACGAGACATAAAGGACAGCTGCCGGAAGAGCGAGAACATACACTACAGAGACCCTGTCCGGGAGAAGCGAAATTTCGTCGCCGGTAGTCCCGATGACGACGAAGATGGCCATGGAACCCATGTTATCGGGTTGCTGCTCACCCTTGCGCCGGAGGCAGACTTGTATGTTGGCAAGATCTCCCGAGGAAAGAAGTGCGGGAACCAGGACCAGGGGATGGCTGCGGTAAGTATTTTGCACTGGATCCTCATGCGTGGCTATACCTCGGACAACGTACTAATTGTTCTCCCCTATAAGGCGCTGAGGTGGGCCGTCGATGACGTTAAGGCGGATATTATATCCATGTCGTTTGGGTTCGAGGATGATGCAGGCTGGGACGACGAGATGGACAGGGCGATTAAGGATTCCTTTATGGCCGGTAGGATCGCATTCGCTGCTGCGTCAAACTATGGTGGGAACTCATGCAGAACGTATCCAGCCAAGTCTGGAACGGTTTTCTGCATTCACGCGTCAGATGGCCACGGCAACCCGAGCGGACTAGATCCCACACCGATACGTGGCGACTACAATTTTAGCACGCTTGGAGTGGCCGTGCCATGTGGCTATCCCGGAGACGGAGAGATCTTCAAGACGGGCACGTCGTATGCCACACCAGTCGCTGCAGGCCTTGCTGCTAACATCATAGACCTCGCTGACTGGTTGGCTGCGGAGGGAGAGCTGACCTCCGCCCAAAAGAAGAAGCTGCGCTCATACGATGGGATGAGAAGCATGTTTAAGCTTATGGCCCCCAGCCGTCGACAAGACTATAATTATGTCGCGCCTTGGAACTTGTGGAACGGGAAAATAGAGGAAAAGATAATATGGGGCAAAATTAGAGAAAAACTCTCTTAAACACTAGGTATTAGAAGGTCTGGGAGATACCCCAAGAACACAGTAATGGGCTTGTGATACCTGGAATTGAAACATTATCCTATAACTCTGGTACAATCCACATAGATTCACCTTGATCATCGAAAGCTGTTCCTTCAACTGTTTGCACTAGGCCGTCGAAATCGTGTTCGCCAATTTCGTCTCCACCATCCAGATCTAACTCCGGCACATCATCCTCAGGGAAGGTCCGGGAACTATCTTGCATAGTCGCACCTTTGGTGTGGACTTGTTGTTCGACCCTGCCGTTTTTATATCTAATCTTCCTGAACCTCAAAGCAACGACGCAATCGTCGCCTCGTGTGAAGGACATGCCCTGCGTGGCGGTTCGAGCGAACTCGATCTTCGGGCCAACGACACCAATCCGCCCAATGACGCTAGCGGCGCCGAGGCTCCGGGTGGACGTCTGCCGGGAGTCAGCTGCTACTTCTCGCCCGACCTTGATCCCGGTGATCATATACACGGGCACGCGGAACTTAGTCGTACGCATGTATGCACGCACTTCCGACCCAGCCATGCTGGAGCGAATATAATCCTCAGTGGGGTTGAAGTACGTGGTCTCGAGACATCCGAACCTGTACTCTGTATCGTCATCCTCTTCGACTCCTACCTCGGTGCGCGCTCCGAGGCCCAGCGTTAAAGTCAAAAACTTAGCCCAAACGCCGAATTTGCCATGAATGAGATCCTGTCGAGCCGCCGCGAAGCCGTCCATCCTGTGTGGACCGTAGATCTCGTTCGAGGAGATTGGGAGGTGGTCCGCGATGTTTATGGGCTGCAGAAAGGTCGGGTCTTCGAGGATGTGGCCGAGATCAATAGGCCCAGCCGGTGGCGGCGGAGTGGTTAAGTCTGGCACGAAGACGTACGTTTTTCTTATTTTGACCATTGTTCCGATGTACTTTGAGTGGACTCTGCTTTCGTCTTAAGATAGAGCTTTCCGCGAGGTGTTGATGTTAATAAATCGAAAAAAGGAAATCTTTGTTTCGTACCAGTACTTCCACAATCCATGCTTACGGAGCCAAGAGGGACGGAGACCTCACATTGCGGTGCAGAAGCAACGTGGGGCGACTAGATTGGTGGATGCCATTTCGAGGCGACTCGATTGAATGCGCAGGCGTTCGATATGTCTAAAGAACGCCTGCACTGGGGGGCTTCTGGTTGGTCCTTGAACATGGGGCACGAATAGCGAATAACTCGTTGACCAACGACTAACGGGAGATATGTAGAGGTGACACTACCCAGACTAGCCCCGAGTTGCGTGATTATAGACACCGCAAGGAATGATCCAGGGCCGTGAACGCCCGCGTAAGGGGAGGACGATTCGTTGGTCAAGGTTCCCCCATTTCCTGTTTTATTTATTTTTCAAGTCTTTAAATTACTTCCCCATATCCCGTGCCTCTGCTACATCTCACTGCAGTCTGCATCTATAATTTCAGAGCGCTTCTTCTAAATCAATGGGACAAGAGCGCCTATCGCGGCGAAGTTACCGGACACGCTGACGCTGGGCGTGTCCCGCGAGGCGTCAAGGATCGGTCGGAGGGTACATTAACTCTCCTCTCTTTTAGGAGGAGCGTCGCATTCCTCAGGCGACTTTTTCAGTAGTTCCGAGACTCGTGGTACTGTACGGCGGCGACTTGGGGCCACTCCTTTCAGAGAGCCCATGGCCCGTGTGCTTTTACTCGGAGAACTAGGGGTGATATTGGAGTTGTGTAATGTTTGTTGGTCTTTCGGGATGGAGATACGTCGGTGTGTGCGGCGATGAGATCTTCGTAGTTGATGAGGGCCCAATAAACGTCCATCATCCACGTCCCTTCGCGTGGCAACTGCCACCTCGGTGGAACTGGGCGTACCGCGTCACCCCTCCATCACGTATCCTCAGTAGTTTGATCGGTGGGACCCAGAACCGGGGGACTAGGGCCTTAGGGAAGAATTTTTCCGCCCCTAATTTGTACTTAACTAGTACAGAGTACACACCCTATTCGTTCTATGAAACAGCTGTTGGATTCGTCCAACATGATTAGTTGCTCTTGAAGAAGAACGACTACGTGATCTGTTGTTCTACCGTGTCTCACTGCTAACTCGCCTTTCTGTGGCCTAAGTTGCGGCCAGGCCGTGACAAATCTTACGAGCCTTAGTGTGACCTAGTGTTAGGATCGTAACAAAGGGGTGAGTAGAGAAGCTGAGCAGGACTGATGAGGGCTAATACAAGGCTAGGCCGAAGTTGGGCTGGGAGACACGGAACCCCAAAACAGGGCCACCCACGCTAACCAAACTCTAGCGCACTTTTCGTCTTCAAATACCGGAACATCTAGTAGGAGCTATCTTACATGTAGCGACACTGAATGTTGACTAGGTGCCCTAAACTGCGGTGGTATGGGCCGATTCCTTCCTTGTGTGGTTTGTACGGAAGCGTGGGAAGGCTCTATATTTACCTCTGTTTCCGCAACGAGCTTGGTCATCCATTATGGTATGAAGAGGAAATTCCTAGCTCGTACACACCCGGGGAATGCTGAGAGCTCCTCGCTGTAGGTGTCGTACTTTGGTCTCCTAACGGCCAACGAGGAGACTCTCCATCATCAGTCGAGGGACTCGGAAGATAGCTTCGATTTGCCCCATTCACAATGGAATCCAGACGGCTATCAAGGCTGCCAAGCAGCATTTTGTGAACATCTCCGGACGATGGCTCGGTGTCAATCAAGTCGCTAGGTGGAACGTTAGCGGCCAAAGATGGCTGATGGTGGGCAAGAAAACGTTGACTTACACCCCTATCTCATCCTTCAATTCATCGTCGAGACGGCTTAGCCTTGCCACCGCCTCCGGGTTATGTCCGAAACGGACAAACTGAAAGCTAATCGGCCTCTCCTCGTCCAGTTGTCGGAGATATCGGTCGTCCGTCTCGGAATCAAAGTGGCCGTAGGGCTTCTGAAGACGGCGGAATTGGTCTTTGAAGAAATATTTTACCCTCTCCTCCGTCGAGTCTTCCCAGATGCCGTCCGTCAAGATGATGATTGTCTTATGGCGACTTTTTGTCCCCGAGACTTGGCGGCGCTTCTCCTCCGCCGGTCCGTCCAGGATGGATTTGAGCGCCCGGACAACATCCGTCTTACGTCGATCATCTTTGGCCCTGGCTTTCTCCATTGCGTTCTCAAATTGAGCCAGAACCTGTGTCCTGCTTTGGGCCACTTTCGGTCCGGGATTGGTAAAGTACAGCTCCAGGCCGTCCTCGTCATACCCAAGGGCGCGCCACACAAGCACCCTTAAGACGTAGGTGGCTTCATTCCAGTGCCGTCTCATGGTAGATCCGTTGTCTACAAGGAAAACCTAGAGGTTAGGAAAAATGTTAGTAAAGGGGACTGCTGCCTGTTTGTCAAGGAAACTTACCAGATCACGGTTGTCAAAATGGCCTGCGAGTGCATCATCCCTCGAGGCTTTACCTTTCACCGGAGCCTCCCCTCGCCTTAAAAGTGCTCTTCCAGTCTGTTTCAAATTTTTCGCTTCAGAAACTCCTTTATAAATGGTCTTCAGATCTCGTTCTTTAAAGTTCCTTTTAAGCTCATCCTCGACCTCACACCAATTCCGCACATCCGACGTCAAGGCTGGCTGCCCGTCAATAGTCTCAGTTTGTATCTCGATCGCTGCCAGCACCGGACGTCTGCTCTGCGTACTTTTCGGCCCCGGTGTGTGTGTCCCGTGAGTGTTCGGTCTTCCACTGCGGGGGCCGCTGTAGACTCTTCTGATATTGCTAACGCCGCCGCTTTCGTATACGATCGACATGGGCCGCATCGTGTTTCGCTGCGACGTTGGATGAAGCTCTCGTCGGTTGAGAAGATCTTCCGAGCTTCTGAACCCTCGCTCCGCACCACTTCCACCGGGGGCTATCCCTGCACGGCCGTCCACTCCACCATTGTCCGGGGCGGGTTCTTGCTGCGTTTCCAGCTCGGCCTTTATGTCAAATTTCTGCAGATACCTGACGATTTCGGGGAATTCTCCCGATCCCGGCAGATGTTCATAGTTTCCCAGTATTTGCCGGAGGTATGCCAGAACCTCTTTCGCGGATGCTCTATTTCCCTCGGGCTGGAGCATCTTACTCTCAACCACGTCGAGGATCTTGCCCGTGACGGCGTCACTCTGTCGCTGGATACAGCGGAGATATTTGTGCCATTCCAAAACTTCGGGCAAGACCGTTGAACCGTTGTGAAAGGCGTAGCTGTCCGCAGCGCTATCGTTGTATTTTTCCATGGCTGCTTTCCTAACTTTGTTGTAGAGGACAACCCCCTGTTCTCCCAGTACCACGAAAGAAGCAGCCACGGAGAAAACACAGCCCAAAGACCAAACGTCGCTGGTCTGGAGCACCTTGTTCTCCATAGCTCGGCCGTTGACGGTCAGGTACGCGGTTTTTTCGGGTGCCCCTGAGCAGACCATCTCGAGTTAGAAAGATGTCACGCAAAGTATTAGACAGGGGAGTCGCGCAAAAGAACTACTGCTGCGGCATCATATGACGTACCATAGGCTCGTGTACCCCCATGAGCTGGCGCCCGAGGCGGATCTATCCTTTCTTCAGTGCTTTTAGCTCGCCGTACCAAAGCTTCTCCCTGATCGCATAACTTATAAACACCTTGGACGAATAGGATGTTCTCTGGCTTTATATCACCGTGCCAGCTAGGGCCAGGAGGCAATCGTTAGCTCATACTTGTTGGAGAGTAGATTCAAATATCAAACTCACCCATGATACTGCACTCCGTCAATCTGGAATTCGTGAATCCGTGCCAATGCTTGAAGTAGATTCCCCAATCTCTCCCACCAAGTCTTGATCTCCTTGGGTAGATTGGGCGGCAGCTCTTCGATGAAGACTCTGTTAAGGTCGCTATTTCCTAGCTCGAGCAGAAGACAGGAACACTCCGCATCAAAGAGCGACGGTGAACGGGGATTGGGGTTAAAATATTGAATTGAGTGAGTGTATCTGATAGACCCGAGATATCTGATCACTCCTTCGATCCCGGCGAAGGCTCTCTGGGCGTCTCGTTCTTTCCCGAAGGCGTCGTCCCTGGCCTTTGGGAATTTCTTGACTACGACGCGGAAGATCTGATTGGTAGGTACGGCGTTAGTGAGCTGTAGCGCGGACTGCCAACCGAAATATCGAGAGCAAAGTATCAGTGATTTGACGTACGTCTTCTGTAGGTGCGTCTTGAGACGTTTGTTTGTCAAATGGTAGCCGCCCTTTCCAGGGCACTTTCCTGCGCGCATGGGGGATGACTTTTTTCAAGTTGTCATCGACAAAGTCCTCTGGAATATCCACAAACCAGATGGTAGCGTTGTGTGGGCTGACCCGCAGCGACGATTTTTCATGGAGGTCCGTGGCATAGAAGGGAAGGATGCGAGAGCCGTCGTGAGTTTTCTCCATACCCATTGCGAACTGTATGGCGCACCAGGCGTTCTGCTCCGAGAGGAATTTCTGTGTAAAACGGTCACGCTCGGAGGCGCCACGTAGTCTTGAATAGGAATGGTTTATGGAGACGACATCCGCTAGAGCTTCCTTCGTGAATGGCAGGGAGCGATCGTCGACGGCGCCATCTCGAAACCGGACTATTTCCTCCGGGCAGTTTAGACAAACCAGTATGAGGAACAATGTGATGCGAGGAGCAAGCTCGGTCGCCTTCAGCTGTGGCGGGGTTACGTCTATCATGTAGAACGAGGACTGCCACAGACGGTCAAGGGCCGATCTCCATCCTATGAGCATAGGATCCTGCTGCGGCCCTGCCTCGCGGAGATATTTGATGATGGACTTCACCAGGTAGAACTTCCTCTGGTTCACATTCCGCCGCTCGAAGCGAGGAAGTACTTGTTGGAGGAATTCATCACGCGCCTGGTGGTATTGCTTTGCCATCTCATCGAGGTGGATGGCTGTCGAACCAGTATCCACGCGTTTGAGTGGACTGCGTTTCATGGTAAAAGGCGATATGCTTGGGGGCTCTTTCGAATATAGTGAGACGTATTATCGGGGATTTTGGAAGTAGATTCAGTTGAGTACGAAGATGAACATAGATACACTTGTTCAAATGTGTCTCTCTTAACAGGAAATAAACAGAGAGCCATTTTATAAGGCAATGAATGTTCTTTTTATATTCGCGTAACTGCTTAGGACGACATTAAAAGTACCGAAACGTTAGAATGTCGAAGACGTCACGCAGAGGCAAGCTGCAAGCCAGCTTGCAGCTTGCAACCAATGGCTTGAACACTTCATCGACATCGCAAGGGTAGTCTGCAGAATCCCCACGCCTGCACATTGGCCAGACGCCTCCTAAGCCCGTAAGGGTTTAGGTTGTACCTATACCTCGCATAAGTTGGGGAGAGCGGGCTGGCTCTATAATGTATCACAACTGATATCATATCGAAACCCGTGTGATTAGCAACCAGCCGCGAGTTGGGCCGCGACCAGCCTGGGCAAGAAGAAGTGAATGCGGCTCAACTCCGTTGGGATAAGATGAATGATGCCAACAGGATGTCTGAAAGTGAAGGCAGCCTGCTGGGACGGTTGATGCCTATCCACACTTCACATGCAACCATAGGCGAGCACCACCCACCTCGTGCTGGCACTTGTAATTATATATCTCCGGCCCTGTGTCGATTTCGATGTCTATTTGTATTTTTCCGCTTTCATCCAAGACCCCGCTCCCTGCACTTCTCACCGGCCTACCGTCTCACGCTGCTCGTTCCATTTCGCTTTTTCCTTACACTTCCAAAGCCTCTTTCTACGCCACAAAGCTTAGTCCTTCGACGTGGGGGCACGCTCGCTTACTGCAACCTAACACAACGGGAGTGATTCGGCGTGAACATGTTCTTCAGAGCTAGGAAATCCACCAAGAGCGGCGCGTCGACGCCGGCACGGAGCCAAACGGCCTCCACGCACAGCTCGAGCAAATCCTGGGCACCGAGCAGCATAGAGCGACCTCGGTCTGTTTACCGTCCTAATCGGGGTAAAAGGGTCGAAGACAAGATCTCGGCATACGGGCTTAGCTGGAGTGATGTCCGAGACTACTTGCTCGAGGTGTTTAAAAACGAAGATCCCTTCTGGAGTATACCCGAAAATCTGGTATGAGCGATAATTTATCTCGTGTGGTGGAAACGACTATTAGTCGCTGACGACGGATGTGACGCAGGTGCCCGAGGCAGACTACTTCTCCGTGAGCCTCCCACGACAACTAACGCCGGTGAGGCAACACCCATTTCTCTTTCTTTTACCAATTTCGAGTTTTGCTCGCATCTTCCAATGCAATCTTGGGCTGTGACTGACGTTCTCCTAGAAGGAGAAAGACCATATCTATGATCTCCAGATGATTGGCACGACCCAAATGAAACGGACGCAGGAGCGAGACCAACGCTTTCAACGGCGGGAAAGAAACCTAACACTGGGAGGGTGAAATGAATCGCATCCTGGTTAGCTGCTGGAGAGCCTGAACGCCTGAACCCTTCTCAGCAGACTACCACCCATCCTAGACTAGGTAGTTTCTGTTCATTATGTAGTATTACGGTACCAATACATGTCTCGTTACGATTGGAAAGGAACACTTGTGCAATCAGAGTGATTGGCTTGGCGTTGACACCGGTGACCGAGTGCATTGAGCCAGGCTTTCGCATTGCTGCCCAGCGCGGAACACTGCATCAGGGAACACCAATAAAGATTCAATAAATTCAATACCCGGTCTTGAGGACCCAGTGACTGCGGCGTTCTTTGGGACGGCAGAGCCGCAAAATCTACCAATTCTTAAATCCCAATTCGCTATGACATCACTCCCGAGTCCTGACTTGGGCTCGGAATCTGGACATGCTAAAATGAGGTGGCAGGTATGGCATGTTCCCAGTGGGTTCCGAAAGAGGCAATTTCCTGTTCGCCCACGTATATCCTACGCGAGTAATATTTCATCTCCTTGAACTAGAACTGCCTTGTCTACGACAGTGAAGCTGAAGTGCGCCCCGGTAGTCTTCACCTAGAGCTACAGCGCCCGATATCATCCTATCGAATTCCTGAGGCTATTATCACGAAGGGCTCATAAAAGATATATCTCCACGTTTCTCTCTTCATAGCCCAGAAAACCTTTTCAACACGCTCTCTCTACAATTGGACCTACCATCATATCACGGTAGAATGGCGCAACCGATAGTCTCCGGGACTAACGAAGCCATGTCTGATCAAGGGGTGGCAAATGATTTCATAGCTTCATACAAGGACTACCAGAAGTACCCACGATGCATCATAGATAGGGCCAAGTATGGGGACGCACTTCTGGAGGAGTACGATGGGCGCCTTACAGAGAGGTCGGAAGTCCTCAACCTGTTTGTGGAATATGGCAAAGTCTACATACCATATCGAGAGGTTGGGTATGATCACCAAGTGATCGAAGGAATTCTGAAGGCCAACACCGACGTGTCGAGCTATTTGACGGATCCAAGCGACCTCGAATCCTTGGCTAGCTCAGCCGGAGATCCGGTATTCCGCACCATGTAAGTTTATGCACTCCAGATTATCAGTGGTATTCGTACCTCGTGTGAGTGCTTCCATCGATAAACAATCTACTAATTTCAATGAATTAGGTCTCTAGTAACAACTAGCTCAACTAAGCCACTAGAAACGACTCGGGAGTCTCTCAAGCGGATCCTAGCCTATTTTCAGGTCATGCCCGAATTCCTCGAGTTCCTCTACATCTTCGGTCGGCGGGATGGGCTTGACTCCGAGCTTAGGTCAAGCGGATTCCGAACAGATGTAACACTATCCGACCCGAATCCGGCACACATCATCAAGTCGCTCAACCGAAGCGGGAGGAGGTATCAGATGTGCTATTCGCTCAAGAGCGTCAGCATAAATAAAGACCTCCCTGAAAAGGCGCACGGGCACGGGCTGTGGAAGATACGCAACGCTGCGTTTCACCACCAATTCGACGTGGGCACCAGCACCCAATTATGGATTATCGGCGATCAAAAAGTGAAGCTGCACACGTTGGCAGGAACGCAGTTGACAGAGGGGCAACGATACCCGGAGAGATTTGGCACCTTTCAGCGGGCGTTCAAGACAAGCTTGGACACACATCTCTTATACTGCCGGTCAGCATGCCAAGACTGGCGCTGGTTCATCTGCTCCATGGAAGACAAAGTTCAAGATCTGGTGAGTCAAGCAGCTTGATCTGAACACTTGCATTGGAATTCTTGATACTAAGACTCCATAGACTATCCATTGTCTCCTTCCGCCTTGCACTAATGGGGAGAACCCCATTTTCTGGGATCCCGAAGGAGTGAGAATTTTACAACAAGAAGAGGAGAAAGTTAACACAACGATCATGGCGCTGAAATCAAACGCGGAGATTATCACTCGACTAGTAAATTTCTTCCGCTCTCTCGTAAAGAATCCCGGGTTCCCGGAGAGGGAGGCAAGTGAACAGAGTGTCTTGGACTTCACATCCCGTCTTGAAGAGCTTACTTACGACTTGGAGACTCAAATCTCAAGGGCTCAAGTACTGTCGAAATTGGTTACTGACCGGAAGAACATGGTAAATTGAACCAGCACAATAGTTTATTCAACTGATCCGGGTCTCGGACTAACACTTATCGTCTCCAGTTGATCCAACATCTCCAAATCCAAACAGTAGCGCAGCAGGAGAGGGTGGCACATGCCATGGGGCTTGAAGCCATTGCCGTCCGCGTCATAGCGGTGATAACCCTGGTCTTCCTTCCAGCTACTTTTGTTTCAGTAAGTTCTCAAAAACTTACCATCGAGCGGAAGCGGTGCAACTAAGTATGTTTGTCCTTTTCAGACATTTTTTAGCACAGATGTCATCAAGTACCGACCTGATGATGAGGTAGCGTCTGGAGATCCGCCGCAGCAGTATTCCAGTCGAGCCTTAAAAATGTTCTTTGCGGTATCAATTCCAATGATGGTGATTACCTTTGGTGTTGCCATAGGTTGGTACTGCTTTGAGACAAGGCGGAAGAGGACGAAATACAGGCGCATGCAGCTTTATGGAAGGGACCTTGAAGACGCATACTCTGAATCAGCGCGTCTACAATTGCCGTGGAAGTACTGGAAACATGGAAGAATACCTCCCAAAAGCCTGTGAGGGTGGGTGTGTATGCCTGTATAGGTCTGAGGCAACCTTGATATCTTACTGGAGAGTGGAGAAGGATCGGGCGGCTTAGAATAGATTTTAGGATCATATTTGCTGCTTCGGATACGATATGAAATCTACAGTCTACTCCTGGTGGTAGATAAAATATCGCCGAAAAGACTACAAGTCTTAATATATGAGCAGAAATTAGTACGCCTAAGCGTCGCGTGATGGGAGACCGCCGAAGTGACCGAAATACAATCTCGTCTTTCTTGAAATCCGAACGCTAGTTTCCAAACGACAAAGGACAGAGTTGCAGTTGTTCAAGATGCCTAGGCGACGAAGAAACTGAAATTTATTATAATACCGGCGCGGACGGGATAACTTGACCGTACAGTGTCTGTGAGTTTGATGGCCGGGCCATGGCATTGGCTTTCTCGAGTCGATGGAGGAGGATATTGCCCGAGCTAAGATTCAGGACAATACATGCATTCGAATCATGGAGGGGATTCACAATCTGGCCAAGAATGGGGCAAGCCGGGACCCATGAGTTAGGCACAAAGATAGCTTTTCCGATAGGCGTGATCATTTTGGTCGCAAGATAAAGGATTTCTACATGAAATAAGAAGAGCCCTGACAAGAGGAGGATGAAATGAAGATCCTCGTGAAGGCGTAGACTCTCACCAAGAAATGATCACAGAGCATAGACTGGGCTGGATCTGTTCATAATCCAATATTAACCGATATGTTTTAATTGGAAAGGGAACCCGTGTGACACAGCAGGAGAGAGCACCAGACTTTCATCACTTCTCATAGCGGAGTGTAGCCACATATGGAGCAACGCAACGTCGCGTGACTTGATTGGATTTCTGTCGTGGCCAGAGAATTACAAATTTGCGAGGTGTCGATTTGCTTGGCGGATCACAATAAGTACGAAGTATTGGAATTTCTTACTTCTTCGATAACCTCAACGTCGGCACCCATCTTGAAATAACCTAATTCTATGACTTGTGTTAGCCAGACATTTTGACAAAATATTCCACCCCACGGTCAAATTGCTCCCCACACCAATACTTCTCAGACACCAGTTAGAAAAGACTGAACGAATTCGACATTGTTCTAATTTCAAAGTCACAGTTTTGTAAGGTACCCCCCTTTTACGCCTTTACACATTTTCTTAAGGTCAGGGTCGAGATCTTACTGCTGATCTAAACTCAGGCGAAGTTGTGAAAAACTATTGCTCCTCGACTGCGATGTCTTCGGCTGCGGCGTCCTCGACTGGAGGCTGGGAGTGTCCCGACTGCAAGGGCTGGGGAAGAAAGCCCCTCTGCGGAACCTGCTCCGGGTCGGGTTGGACGTCATATATCGCCGGAGATTGGAGTAGATGCCGCGGGACGGGTCGATGTTCAACGAGGTGCCAGTATTGTGACCCAGAGAACGTTCCCGAGTATGAATGCCAAATGTGCAATGACACCACTGTGTGCCCACTATGTAACGGTTCAGGCATCTGTCCGATATCCAACTGCAGCGGGGGTAAGGAAATACAGCAGGGAACATGTACTGGGTGTAGAGGAAGTGGAGGGCGAATCTGCAATCGGTGTGGTGGATGTGGCCTCTTGTACAGTTCAAGGTTGTAGAGATATCGATGCATTAGCATGCGCTACTTAGCTACTAGTGCATTCTCTGAGCCCGTTTCCAAATTGTTCAATATCTTTGTCAAATTGTGAGGCGCTAGGGTCCCCGCTACCACGGTCGACAAGTTTCGACATTCACCATAGAGTCTGTTCCAGTCATGGTGTTGAGAATCATCATAGCCAGCCACATTCAAGATTCAACTGCTGAGACGGCCAAGAAAGAAAAGTACGGCAGTTCGAGGTTTCCAGGATCCGGAGGAGAACTAGTCCGCAGGCTACCGTCCTTGCCAGCGACTGATACCTTGCTTTAGTCGCCCCAAAACTTCATTAGCCCAGCGACCCCCAGCCCCAGATTATACCAGCAGTCCTCCTTTCCTAGAGAAGCAGGCTGGCCTTCCACCAACTATTAAGGCCTTCTTTCCCCGAGCCATGAGCTTCCATGAGTTCTAGGACTTCCCTTTTCCTGGCCAAGGATGGCCAAATATGTAGATATGGAGTGAGGCCATGCCAAGCAACAATGCCTTGCTGGTAGAGAATCCGAGCGCTTGCGGCCCCTCTGCTACTCAACCCCTTTAGGATAATCTTGCTATTATTCAATCTCTTCGCTTTCACCACTACTGTTATTTTCGTCTTCAAGCTGCGCAGGAAGGCTCCATGGCTCAAGTACTAGAGTCGGAACGCTGCTGCCTGGAAATTGAGGCTTGGCTTCGAAAGTGCCTAATCTGCTGCTCCTCACCGCCCTGGCCTGAGTTCAGCTTCCTCCTGTGCCCCTCCTGAGTTAGAGTGACCCTGATGCCTCACGTCCAAGACTCCAACCATCACTTTGACCAAGCGCCCAGATTCACCCAGAACACGAAGAACACAAAACATATCAGATGCCTCCGAAAAAGGACGCCGCTGCTGCCACTCCTTCGACGTGGGCCGCCCCCACTCCCGCCGTAGCAGACGGGTTCGCGTACGCGCACGGGGAGTTTTTCGCAGAAGCTTCCGGCCAGAACCGACATCGCCGTGCGACAACCAACGAACTGAAGGAGCATTTCGCGTCGGGGAGTGACAAGGACCATCCTGCGCATTGGTTCGAGGCGCAGCTCATCCACTATGGCCTCAAGCCGTCCAAGACCAAGTCCGTGGCGCGTATGCGACTCTTCGATGCCGTCAACGCCGGCCAGTTGAAGGTGCCCGCTACCATATCGAGCCTGGAGAGTACATTGAAGAAGGAATGGGCCAAGAGAGAGAGGGAGGCGAAAAAGAAATCTAAAGATAATTCTGGACCGGGTGATCAAATGGGGACGGCGGCCAAAGCAGCCCCGGCGAAGAAAGCGGCGGCGAAGACGACGGTAGCGAAGACGACGGCAACGAAGGCCGCGAGAGCGAAGTCAACCCCAGCGAAAGCGCAAAATACGTCCGGAACCAAGAGAAAAGCCAACACCACACCCTCCCAAGCTGCGCCCAGTGCCTCTAAGAAGGTCAAGACACCAACGTCCAAGGAGGCCGCATCATCGAAAGCATCGTCTAGCGCCAAGAAACCCACAAGCGCCAAGGCCAAGAAAGCGACCTCGACCTCGAGAAGCACCCGAGGCGGTATCTCGCAAGGAACTGGGCGTGGAGCGTCGAAAGCGCTTCCTCACAATCACAGAGCATGGTAATCCATCCGAATCGAGATACTCAGGGTTCGAGTCACGGGACAGAGGCGCACGCACCCTCATCGCTGACGAGGCCCCGGGTTAAACAAACAGCACGTCGAAGTGCCCCCTTCGCCATCCGAGGCAGAATCTCGCTCCCTGGAAGGACGTCTCATCCCAGTCATGATTACTCGTATGGCTACGATGACATGTATGGCGATGAAGATCACGATGAAGATGGCGGTTATAACGACCCACCGCCGCCTTACCCTGGAAACAATCTTTATGAAGATGACTGTGATGAAGATTACGACGAAGATGACTACGGCGGAGACGATTATGACGATGAATTTGGCGGTCTTGAACCTCTCGAGTACATTAATGGCCGCTATACAATTCGCTGCCCCTACGTGTCCCGCAATTGGTCCAATTACGGGGAAGACTTCCGCTTCGTTTTCACCGTCTCCGGCCCCAGCCTCTGGGTTGCATTTGACCTTGGAATTATACAAGGTGTACTGTACTTGGAAAACTTGCCGAGTGAATCCTCATTCGACAAAGTGCCGTTTATATGGCGCGGCCGAGAAGCCAACGGCCCCGTCATGTACGGCGACGAGAATGAAGGATGGATACAATTCTTAGGTGGTGGACGGATCGAAGGATGGATTGATTTTCAGGATCTTGAGTTCAAAGGCCATCGACTCCCTGGCCCGGCGACTGCGACCCCCGTTACTGCGCACGCCATGCAGGACAGATGGGATGGTTATTCGGAGGAAGAATATGACCGCCAGAACCGAGCTCGATGGCGTTAGGGAGTTAACCGGCACGGGGTCGCTTTCGTTGAGAAAACCGAATTAAGGGTCCTGTCATGAAGTCGACTTGTTTCACATCTCTTTATATTTCTTTGACACGGACGTCTGATGACCGGCTCGTGACGTTTGAGAGCAGTAGAGAATGGCCTATGCGGGTATAAATACAGAGTCTATGTAACTGCAATTTTGTTTTGAGGACGGAAAATTAAATTCGATTACCGAGGTAGGGTACTGTATGTATGTATATATATATTTCTTTATCTTTATCCTTACTTTCGCTTCTACACTTCGACCGCATGCCTGGTACGTCGCTTGTATTCTAATCACACGCGGCATTTGGATAGGTCACTTACTGCCAATGGCGTCCCTCGCTCGATTTGTTTCTTGAGGGAATGAGTGTGATAACCTGAAAGAATACCTTTCTCCCAGCGGCCATTCCGATATACCAAATGATTTCAAAGATCCTCAAATTTCCGTTTTCTCGTACCCCTGTAGGTTAAACTGGACGCACACGGCACATCATCAGCTACCAATGACTCCACACAGACACCACTCCGTTCCGCTCCTCGAAGCCTACGATATTCTGCTCTCCTCCTATCTGACTCTTTATATACCTCCCATACATCAAGATCGCACTCAAGCAACGCAGCCTTCCAGTATCCCTCGACCCCGAGCCATAACGAAAAATCAGATAGTGTGATGGCGCAGTAGGAGCAGTCGTGGAGGTTAAGGATGCGATATATGTCCGCTCCAGCCTTAATTAGAATGGCCAGCAACCGGATCTTTAACCGGTCCTCCCGGGAGCCATCCAAATTGTTTTCCTCCATGCAATCCTCACAGATGGATGAATCGGATGAGTCTGTTTCCAATCCATCATCTGAAAGGTCGTCATCGTCTGAGATAATTTCTAAAGCCAGTTGGAGCAGGCAAGTTCCCGATGCGTCAAGTTGCCTCGGATCACCTCCTGCCAACAGGTACAACTCAAACGCCTGCACCTTGCGCTCACGCAACTCCAGCCATCCGAACGGGTTATTAGGAACCCCGCCTTGCTCCCTGAAGACACGAGCAACCTCAATCAGACGGTCGTTATGCGGGCAATCCTCGGAGTGGCGAGCCGTTTCTGAGGAAAGGTTATGCCAAACGAGTCCGCTGTCGAAGTCGGCTTCGGCATCATCAACTACTATTAGCCGTTCTCTGAAGAGGTTTAGGAGTGTGCTGATGGCCAAGCGATGCCGGGCTAGATCGTAGCGATCACAGCAGACAAACATGAGTGACCAGACGTCATTCATTGTTATCGTGTCCAGCAATGCCTCTACGTTATGGCTGAGTTCATTCACTAGATAGGAGCAAGTAAGCGGTGCAAGAGAAGCGATAGCCCACTGTGTGAATAGGAGTTAGCTTGATGCTGTTCAAAAATGGGCATTCCCTTACCCACCTCGACGACATTAAGTTCAGAGTCTCTCGTATCGGTTAAGACAAGTTCTCTACTACGAAGCATCTCTTTCACACGAACAACATCGTCAACCTCAAACGGCTCCCACACCGGATCATCATACGACAGGATGCGAATTGGTTGAAGCCGGGGACAGATCTCGTAAAATCCATACGGATCCCGACCTGTAGAGTACATGATCTGTAGGCCCCAGCCGAACAGCCATGGCGGAGGTGCGTATGTGAGGTTCACGCGGAAGGTTTTCTCGAAATGCTCGCTGTAGTGCCTCGTCTGATGGGTTGTCACACAGAGTACGATACGGCCAAACCTAGTAGACCATTCGCGGCGGAATGAAAACAACCTGGAGGAATGGGGTCTGCTTTCCGGGCCTGAGCTGAAATGTCCTCGCTCTTGCTTAGGCTCCCTTGTCGAGTCATCATGGATATTCGTAGATGCATTGGCCGAGTCGTTTTCAAAGATCTGATCTTTTATACTCTTTTCGGTGACCGCATTCGCTATTTCGAGTACTAGGCTCTCAACGTTTTCTAGTCGCTCAGCCATTGGCTGCATCTGTCTCCTCAGTTGCCTTGCAAGCAGCCGCCCCAGGCTTTCGGCATCCGTAGCCCCAATGAGATTAGTCGTCGTCATGTCTGCCATAGGCCGCTGCATGGACTCGACACGAGAGGCGAGCAATGATATCTGCGACATAATTTCCGGAACCTGTGAAAGTGCCAATTTTTCCTCGAGCGAGTGGACGGATAAGTTCAATTGGTTATGGGCGGTCAACAAGTGAGAGGCTAGTTGCTCACTTTGCTTGATCAGCTCCGAGTTGTCCGCAGTTGCCCGGCTTGTCATTTCCTTGCTGAGATTTTTTAGCTCATCAATAGCGGTTTGTATTTTATCCTGATTGGTGCAGATTGTTTCGCCGTGGGACACTATCGTGTCGCGGTTTTGGTGCGATATTTGGAGGAGTGAACCCTGGCGAAGGTTCAAAGCCTGGAGGCCCTGTTGGATGCCCCCCAGAGCTTGGAGCAGTATTTGATCATTGGATCTGCACAAGTAAGCCAAAAGAGAACGGAAAAAAGTATAGGATGTCAATAGACATACCGACTTAGTATGGATAAAGCGAGGTTGGCTGCGTTCTTCAGACGCTCAAGCCTCGCAGTGACGTCTTTTACTCGTCTCTTGCTGAGGACAAAGGAAACCCGTCCAGTAAAACTGGACGGCATGCTCGTAGGTAAAACGGCCCGGATAAGTTGGGTGTCGTGCAGGAATTGCTCTGCTATTCGGCGTATCGACTTGAGAATATCGTCCTGTTGGAAAGCCGTCGGTGACTGCCCAACGCTGCTTGTCGCCTTTCGAAGCTCCGTCATGACGGATTCCATTCCTTCAAGTTCTGCTAGAAGTATTAGCAGGGCGAAGCTTCCCCTACGAATGGGAGTCTTCATCAACCTACCCTTTTGTAGGCTTGTCGCATCCTCATTCGCATGCTTTATGCCATCAAGTGATTCGTAGGCACCTCTCATTGAGCGCAGCCCTACATCAAGGAGCTGGACAATGGCCGCAGCGGTGCCGAGGGCGGTGATGGGTTCCATGTAGCAATCCTATTCAGGAGACTTGGCATCAAATTGCTTCTCTCGTATCGGGTCTCTCTAAGAGCGTGTCGAAATCAATGAAGTTGATCGACGATGAGGAGACCAAGACGTAAGGCTGCAGTGGGGTCGGAGGTGGCTGGATGTCTCCATGGGTAAAGCTCGGAAGTTATTAGGCATACAGATAGAGGCAACAGAGGCCAACTCGTGGGGACACGTCGAATTCATAGCATAGCCCCATTGTAGTCTAAGATATCAGGCAGGAATGTGGGAAATCATGGGCGAAACGGAAATTAGAAGGTAAGGAAAAGGCGGGGTATAGAGAAGAGTGGCTGAGAAACTGTACAAGGGGGAGCTGGGTTGGGCCATTAGAACTTGATGCCTTAGAGACGGAAAAAGCAAGGGTAAGGAAGTGGGTAGGAAGTGGATAAGAAGTGCTGCTTTGCTGTTGTTTATACCTCTCGGTACTTCGTACTGAAAAACGCCACCGATGGATTTGTTTCCTTCCCATTGCACAACAGGAATCCGACGTCCAAGTACCCATCGCCAGCTTTGCGTGGCAGTTCTTGACCGGGTTAGCCCTCTTCAACGCCCAGGGACGGGGAGCTGCATGGTTCTCCGTCTGCTTTCAGATCTGCCATATTTAACGACGTTTAAGCTAAAAATCGAAGAAATATCAAATCTAATCTGTGAGCCTCTGGGTTGTGTGATGTATTCTATACCGCGGTACTTATCGAACTATAGCTTAGCTGGTTGTCTCACTACCCCTTCATTTTTACACTTGTCTCGCAATACCCTCCTGAGAATCTTACCACTGGCACTCTTGGGAATGCCATTGATAAACTCCACACCGCCTTTCAACCACTTGTGCCTAGCCTTGTGCATCTTGACATGCTCGGAAATAGCGCGGATCGCTTCCTCGTCCGAAAGCCCGGCACTATTGCATTCCTTGGACTTGAACACATAGGCTTTAGGGACTTCGCCCGCTCTGTCATCTGGAACCTGGATGACGGCACAGTCAGAGACAAAAGGATGGCCGAGGAGGTGAGCCTCGAGTTCGGCCGGCGCAACCTGATGACCCTGTCGGAGATGTGTCAGTATAATAACTCATATGAGTCCCATGCGCCCAAGGACTTGGCGTAACCAAAATGCAGATCTTGGCGTTGACTTACATTCACTTTGATCAACTCCTTCAACCGATCCACAATGACAAGATGTTCGTTTCCGGACGGGGCTTTTCGCATCAGTACCTCGTCACCAGTTTTGATCCACCGACCATCTGCACGCCATACAAAGGTCTCCGCCGTGGCAACCTTGTTGTTCAAATAGCCCAAGACTACGGAAGGGCTCTGAACTAGAAGCTCCCCCGTCTTCTCGTATTCTGTGATCTCTTCGCCTGTTTCGATGTCAATGATCATGGCTTTAGTTGCCGGCACGAGGGACCCAGATGAGCCATCGCTAATATCCAGCTCGCTTGTTGTGGAGACTACGGTGCATGTCTCGGTCATACCTATTGATTTCTATTAGCGTTTTGACTTGGTGCGCTGGGCAATACAGGAGGGGCGACGTACCATATCCCTGCCCTACAGACCATGTAGGGTATTGTTTCTTCAGCCCATCAACCACTTCTGATCCCAACGGAGCGGCTCCCGTATAAACCCAACGTACGGAGGTGAGATCATACTTGGAGCATAGATCCGGATTATCTATGATGCGAATAATAATTGGTGGAACCTTCATTAAGTGTTAGCATGATGGATGGAATGGGCTACTGGCGGAAGGCCCTGATCAATGATCAACACGTACAACAAAGAGGTGAGCAATCCGAAAATTTTCGACGGCTCTTAAAACCGACTTGAAGTGGAATTCGGGAAGAACAATGACCTCATCGCCTCTGAAAGTAGAAGCATAAGAGATAATCAAAAGGCCGTAGATATGGCTGAAAGGAAGCACGCCGAGGCACGCTTGCGTTGTTATGCCAAGCTTTTGCCTTGAGACGCTCTCAAACGTGGTTAGTTGGAGGACGTTGGCGATGACGTTCCGATGGGAAATCATGACTGCTTTCTGTTACCAACCAGAGTCAGAAATCGACCTCCGCGCGCAATAATGTAGAACATTAACGACAAAGAGGAACCACGAGGAGAAATTTTTACTCACAGGAAGACCCGAAGTGCCGCTGGAATAACAAAGATATGCCACTTGTCTAGCGCCCTGGCCTTGGACCCATGTCAATGGTTCCAAAGCGGGTAAAACTATGCCCTCTTGGACAAGCTCCTCTAGGGTAGCAAATGGAGCCTTGCGATCATCACCAGGGACTGACAGAATGAAGATCCGATCATTTGGGATGTTGGCGGCTTTTGCTGCCTGGAGCGCGATTTCCAACCGCGCGGTGCAGGTGAAAAGTGCTTTTGCACCCGAGGATCGCAGCTGGTGGGCAAGTTCGCTCGGAGAGTACGCAGCGCTTGCTGGGGTGACAATTCCGGAAAGACGATGGACCGCTTGCGAGACGGTGAGTGTGTCGATCTGCTTCACGTTAGCTCTCCATTTGATATAGCACTTCCACGTGCTCGGCACGGAAAGTAGCAACGAACAGTATTCAGTGAGAAAACTGCTATCACTTTATCCCACTCGACTCCTTCGTTTGGTTTAAAGCCAAGTCTTTTGGAAACAGCGCGGGCTAGATAGTCGGCACGATCACGGGCTTCCGTGGCGGAGTATGTCTTGGAGGTAAGACCGCACGTAAATGGGCTTCTAGATTTGGCAAACGGAAGTCGGCCAAACCTCTCGGTCGCCATGAATTCATAAAGCGAAATGGAATCCGGAGGATCTGTTCGACAGTTAGGCATTGAATCTCTCTTGATACGTCTCTTTGCCGCAACGTACCGATTGGGAGGCTTGGCACCCATGCTGGAGCAGTAAACACCATGGTCTCCGTGTGGTGCGGCTTCAGATGCGACTGGGGATGGTTCAAAGGATGGACGAGGAAGGGATAAGGAAGTCCACGTTTGCCTCGAGAAGATGTTGCAGGTACAAAAAGTGGCACATGGCAAACAGTAGCCTACGGGTATATATAGAATCCAACGGATTAAAAAAATAAACATATGTATATATGTAATTACGAAAGCGAAATACAAAAGTCAAGAACAATTTCGGAATTCGTCAGAACTCATCCTCCGTGATTGTGTCCGGTGTCCGGATCGGTAGGGGCTGTCGGGTCTGGCGCGAGTTTGATGGTGGGCGGACTTGCCGTGAGACACCTCGGATTTGCCGTAGAATACTGCAAGGATTTCCACACTGAGGCCCGCGTGCCATCGGATTTGATATATTGCAATGGATGGGTAACCTAAAGGAAGGATTGCACTAACAATGTGTCAATGCGCCAGGGCCTTTCTAGCAATCGTTCGGGATTACCCCAGATTATGCGAAAAGCCGAAGTCGAAAGCCGAAGGCCGTTATAGTAGACGGCTGATAAGGTACCCGGTGAGCTCTTTGCGAGGTGGGTCTCACGCTCTTTTCTGCGGCTAGGGCCTTGGTGTCGTTACGTGAATCTAGACATTATCCTGACCTAGCCCTCCCTCCGGATTTCCTCGACCTCCGAAGTACATATAAGGTCAATAACATACAGAAGGCGCCTTGAATGCCTTTCTGATGACACTACTAGCCGCTCGTATGATTCGAAATGGAGAAACTCCCAGTTGAAGCGGCCAAAAGCCAGGGGATTCGTTCCGTGAGGAGAGCATCGAGAGCTTGTGGTAGATGCCGACGAAGAAAGGTCCGATGCGATGTGACCAGAGTCTCTCCCTGCACGAACTGCCAGCTGGACCAAGAGTCATGCCAAGTCCCACCAAGGCGGACGCCCAGGTACGGGCCCTTCACTATCAATTGCTCCTTGTTACGACAGGTCTGTGTCTAATATACCACTAGGACCGCATCACAACAGCTCAGCAGTCCTACTGTCCCGGTCACTTCAGACAACCTGGGGGCCACGGTGGCAGCCCTCGGTGATCGTCAGGGTTCCGGACTAGAAGGGCGGTTACCTGAGTCTAGGGTCTACCGAGCCACAGGAACCTTTTTTCCACCATCTCCGCCATCGTGTCCACCGATATACAATCCACAACCGGGCCATACAGAGAATGGTCGCTCCTTCGATGATGTTGAGCATCTGTTACAGACGCTAGCCGAATGGATTGAAATTGACAAAATCGCCGAGTTTCAATTTAAGAGAACGGGATCTTAGGAGTTGGGACATTTTAGGTTTATGGCCCAGCCATATCCATTGAAACTGGAGACTATTAGCTCTATATACGCTGTGAATCCCTAACATAGCTGTTGCATATATTATTCGGCGCCTCACCACCACTACTGCTGTGAGATGTCCACTTTACTCCACCAGAATGCCGACTCGGTGACCGCCCAATCGTCCTTCACTAGTGTTGCAGGAGGTCCGACAGTGCCGGAGACCAAATCAATCTCTCCGCCGAGCAACATGACTCTCGGATCATTAATATCGTACTTGGCCCAAACAGGCCGCCCCTGGTAGCTGACAACACGGAGCTCATTTGGATCGCCCGTACATATAAAGCTCGTCACGTAAGCGTGGAGCGTGCCCGAGAGTTTGTCAAGGGCTTCGGACTTGGCACATGTTTCTGGGTTCCTTGTTTCGTACCACATGTTGTCGCCGTGCCGCGCTCCGGCTACACGATCAGAACGGAGGGTCCAGTGATACAGGTATACGGGGACATGACTGCCAGCGAGATTGGCAGTCTGGCGGACAGGCGCCGCATAAGCGTAGTGAGCATAAGCCGCCTCGATGCGCTTATACATCCTGCCAACACCGAGTTCGGTGCGATCTTCCACGTAGATTGAGGACGGGTCCTTAGTCGGGTCAGGGTACAATCTCTCAATTTCGGCCAAGTCTGTCTCGCTTAGTTGGGGCAGTAGATTCCTCCAAAAGTCGGTGAATTCGGACGAGGTTGACATCTTCTTGTTGACGTAGAGCGAGCCCTCGTTCGTAGTGAACCCGGTCATAATAGGCACCTTGTGCCACTTGCCCTCCCTCCAAGCGTCGATGGGCCGACGACGGATTATGTGGCCGTCGATGACTGGCTGGAAAGCCCAACACAAACTCGCATTGTATTTTTGAAAGACGGCATGCTGGGCGTTGGAAATTGTGGCTATTGGGAGCGAGCGCAGGAGGTCGAAGATCTTGGCCTCTGGTAAGTCGTTGGGACATCCCACTGCATCGAGGAAGTCGCGGAACTGCTTCTCATGGATATCGGCATCAGGGTACCTAACCGCGCGGGATGTTGGAGCGCCAGACTCCATTACAATCCTATGAAAGAGTGCGGGTTTTTCATCATCATCATAGTTCAGAAGATGATGTCCGATCTATTTTATATATTCCCTTGATGAGTCACGCAAGTCTCGGATGAATTAAGCGATCTCAGAGGCGGTCTTACCGAGTGGGCTCCGGCGGATAGTCCGATGAGAGTGACGGCGTTCTTGTCTCCGCCGAAAAATTCGATATTGTCTTGAACCCATTCCATGAGACATATCTGGTCCTTCAACCCAAGGTTCAGTACACCTTCCTTGGCACTTAAGCGAGAGGGAAGAAACCCTAGCGAGCCAATGCGATATCCAAAGGACACGCCGATAAAGGGGCTTTCGGACCAGCCGACCATGGACGCTGTGTCGTGCATAGCCGCGTTGCCCCGGTTGAATGCGCCACCATGGAAATAGATAGCCACGGGTAGAAGTTGTTGCGGCTTGTCATCCAGCGCCTTACGAAATATATTGACCGTGAGGCAGTCCTCGCTCTCTTCCAGCTTCGGCCCGGCCACTACAAACTGGCGAGCCGGAGCACGGGGGCCGAATTGCGACGCATCAATCACGGCGGACGACATTGCCACCTTGGCCGGGGCGCGGAAGCGAAGGTCCCCCACTGGCGGTTGGGCATAAGGGATGCCCTTGAAACTCTCGACGGCACCAGGATAATAAGCGTTGTGTTCTCGGACGCCAATCACTGTACCCTGGGGCAGTCTGACCGTCGGTCGAGGCATCGGTCTTGTTGATACTGTCATATTGTTATATTACGGCCAAGATTCTTGGCCTGCCGATGCGTGAACACAGCTTTGGGATGGTGTGTGAGAATGTGAGGGCGTTCGTTCTATGATAGATGGGGTCTGTGGATTAGGGTGTAGGGGACACTTTTCCAAAGCGAACATTGTGGCTCCAAGTGGCCCCCCTGTCTTTCCTCCTCTTATACGTATAATGAAAACAACCGAAGTACGAAGCCGAGATTTCCTTCGCGCGGCTCCTTTCTCCACAGCGCTCGCTAATGTTATCTTCGACTTTTCAGATAGATACCACGAGTCCACGACCACGGTTTCCCCGCCTTCCCCCGCATCGCGCGATCCCGAACTAGGCATAGCACTGGCCCGAGAAGCCTTGGCAGAACGGCTAGGCTACTGCAGTCCGCTTTGTCTGCACACGTATCGCCATACAGAGCCCCCCGATTGGTGAGATAAGTAGCGGATTTGCCGTGATACGGGGACGGAACGGCCGCGATTATTATTCAAGCGGGCGATAAGGCTCTACCCCTGTTCTGATCGTCGATATCGCGACTTCGAAGCAAATCAAAGTCTCGACGAAGACCTGTTTATAAGATGACGACTGACATGCTACGGCACGGTCAATCCTACTCCCTTTCACATTTGGATCCTGCCTCTTCGAACGAAACTCAAAAAAAGATCCCTCGCTAGAAACTGCACCGGAAAACACCGCTCTCCTGTACCAATAGATCACCGCTGTTATGGGCTCCCAGAAGAGCGACTTGGAGGTCGCGAAAGTCGAGAAATTTGAAGAGCCTATCAAACCTGATCTTACCGACGGGGAATCTTCATCCCTCGATGAGGGCGAATTGTTTCTCAGAGAAAACAACATCAGCAATGAGACACTCCAAGAGCTGCTGAGCGACGACGCTCAAATCCGGAAAGTTGTTCGCAAAGTCGACATGAAAATTCTCCCCTTGCTAGCCGGCACTTTCATTATGCAGTTCATAGACAAGCAGGCCCTCGCCTACGCCGCCGTTTTCGATCTGTTCTCCGACACCAAAATTACCCAGACCCAGTACAGTTGGTTCGCCAGCATGTTCTACATTGCGTACCTGGTGGCCGAGTACCCTTGGACTGCCCTGGCACAGCGCACGCGGATGGCCAAGGTTATCTCTTCCTGCGTCATCGCCTGGGGCGGGGTTCTAATGGCTACGGCCGCGTCCACGAGCTTTGGTGCGTTGGCGGCATGCCGTTTCCTCCTTGGCGTCTTCGAAGCCCCGATTACTCCGTGCTTTATGATGATCGTGGGCATGTGGGTAAGTTGGCAACATTGTGATATTGAGCTGCAACCCCCAACCCCCCGATTACTTTCATGGATGATCAGCTTCCCTGACCAGCTCATAGTATGTGCGTGAAGAGCAGCCGTTCCGGGCGGGGATATTCTACAGCTGCAATGGTATCGGCTCCATGTTTGGCGGCCTCTTATCTTACGCCATTGGCCAAATCAAGTCATTCCCGGTGTGGAAGGCAATTTTCCTCCTCTGTGGTGGAATCACTGTTCTCTGGGGCGTTCTCTTGTTCTTCCTCCTCCCGGACAGTGTCCTCCAGGCCAAACGCTTCACGGTACACGAGAAAGCCTCTTTGATAGGCCGCAGTAGAGCCGGCCAGACGGGTGTATTAAACCGTCACATCAGGCTCTACCAGATCAGAGAGGCTCTCCTCGATCCTCAAGTGTGGCTTTTGACACTCTTCGTTCTTCTCAACGAGGTTATCAATGGCGGGTTATCCAACTTTGGGAAATTAATCATAAAGGGCATTGTCAAGGATCCCCTCAAGACGACAGCCCTGGGCATTCCGCAGGGAGCCTTCCAGGTGTTTTGGATCCTGACCGGCACCTACTTTTCCTCTCGTTTCCGAAACATCCGGACCTACATCATGATGTTGTACATGATACCAACCGTCATCGGCACTTCTCTAATGTGGAAGTTGGATGGAAACGTATACAAGACCGGTGTGTTGGTGGCGTACTACATATGTGGCAGCTTCGTTTCGGCACTGGTAGTAGCCCTGCAGATGCCCGCTTCTAATCTCGGCGGCTACACGAAGCGAGTGACGGGCACAGCCGTGGTTTTCGCCGCCTACTGTGTCGGCAACATTATCGGTCCCCACGCTTTCCTTGAGAAAGAGGCCCCAACGTACCCTACGGGCTGCGTGGTTGTCATGGCATGCTCCGTCGGCCAAGTAGCCGTTGCCATTGCTCTTCGAATGTTACTGGTATGGAGGAACAAGAAGAGAGACCGAGCTGCAGCTTCCAATCCTGCATTACACGTTACCGCCGCCGAATACGAAACAGACCTGACTGATCTTGAGGTATGTTCAAAGAAGTTTTTTGTTCATTGCCTGCGCCAATGGGATGACTGACACTTCTGGCGTAGAATTCTCGGTTCCGCTATGTGCTTTAGAGGCGTGTCGGAGATCGGAGAACATCTTTGGTTCGAGTGCGTCGTCTTACCAGATTGATAATTATCATCGCAACATCAGTGAATAGCTTATGTTGTATTTCGACCTATGCTCAGGATTGTTAAGTTATAATATTTACAGACTGGCTTAAGATATGTTTAATTGTTTTGATGAATCATAGCTTGTGAGGAATTTTGTCCACGTTCACGAAGAAGGGAGTGCCTGGCTTCGCCGTAGTCTGTTTTTTGCTCTCGCCATTGTGGCGATAGCCGATAGGTGTCGCTAAAGAGGTAGGAGGTTCAAGCCCTGAACCTATTGCGGCCTAAAAAAAATATGTGACCAGGTCGATAGCAGTTCAAGATATACCACAGTTGTGTCCCCAGTAAAAGTGCAACAGTCTAGCTGCTCGAGACATGGGCATCAATCGGTTTAGCAGGGTCTACACAGGATGCGGATTTGCGTTAGGCACTAGGCCTATCATTTCTCTTGGAAGAGTTGCCTTCCATACTCTCTATCTACCTCTATACTGGACGAGAATAGAAAAAAGAAGAAAAGAGGTTCTACAGATAGGTCAAACTCTCAGAAAATGGGTATACTCATTGATGAACAAGCCCACCACTTCGATGTATGAATCGAGCTCATCCTTGGTAGTCCCCAGAATGAGGCTCAGCATGCCTCTCTCAGTAATCCAGAAGCCTTTGCTCAGACACCAGTACCAGAACAACTTCTTGAGGCCAGGGACACTATGGTTCTCAAGGTCAGCCTCACACACGGGCGGAAGGCCGTTATCGAGGAAGTGGATCGTAAGGACGGCCCCGATACCGGTAATCACCATGTTGGTTCCCGCAGCCACGTCTTGCAGTCGGCCGCGGAAATAGTCACCAAGAGAATTAAGCTCAAGCGCAGCTTCCGGTGTGTAAATATCAGTTAGCCCGATAAATCCACAGGACATGGCAAGGGTATTGTTGTTGAAGGTTCCCGAGTGAAGAAGACTGGAGGGGAGCCTGGGATCGTACGCGGCGAGGAGCTCTTGTCTGCCGCCAAATGCACCAAAGGCCAATCCACCACCAATATACTTTCCAAGTGTGGTCAGGTCAGGATCAAGAGAGTATTTGCCCTGCAGGCCCCCGGGGCCGAGACGGGAGGTCATCACTTCGTCAAGGATAACTAAAATACCGCACTAATAAATAAGAGAAGAAGAAAATTTAGTGCCAGGAAATAAAGACACGGACAGACGCTAAAGAGAGAGCATACCTGTTTGGCTGTTTCCTGAAGTGTCCTGAGGAATTCAAGTGTTGCGGGGATACATCCGCCAGCACCCTGCATGGCCTCGACGATGACCGCAGCGGTATCGGACTTGTTGTTCTGGATGAGACACTTGGCGCCGTGTACATCGTTATAAGTGCCGAGGATCCAATCGTCTCTGTCGACATTGTTCTTCGCAACGCCGTGCCCGAAGCCGAGAACGCCCCCATGGTAGCCACCTCGAAATGCGATTACCTTGCGCTTTCCGGTGACATGCCGTGCAATACTCAGGGCGTAGAGGTTCGCCTCCGTACCCGAGTTGCAGAATCGAAGCTGCTCTATACTGCGAAATCGCCGGCACAGCTCCTCCGCGAGCCTCACCTCTTGCAGGGTGTTTGCCCCGAAGCTGATTCCGACGTTCTCATATGTCGACACGATCGTTTGTTTCAGAGTCGGATTCGAGTGTCCGTAGAGCCCTGCCGTAAACTCGCCGACAAAATCGATGTACCTAGCGGGGACGAAAAACAACGGTAAGCTTTTTCTTGCCTCCAAAATCTGTGTGTCAGCCAGAAAGCAAGCGGAACACTCAACTGGTTTCCATCGCAGTCCCACAAGCGGTTGCCGACGCCCTTGGCCATGACGATGGGGAAGGGCTCATTGAACAAGACGGACCGGGTGTTGCCACCGGGCATGGGCCCAAGAGCTCGCAGATGGTGTGACCTGGAAGTAGAAAATCGCTGCACATAAGCCGACTTTTCCCTCGCGAGGGCACTTTCGAGGCTGTCGCCGCCGCTGGGGTCTGAGACTTTCTCTTGGACGCAAATTGATTCCCCTGCTGGCTGCTGAGCCACACAACTTTCGCTAAGTACCTCCATACCTGGCTCTGGTCGCCGTCGGACTTTGGGTTCAAGAGGGTTAAGGTGAATCCTGGAGTTGAGGAATAAGAAAGAAAATTAAAAACAAAAGTGCAAATAGAATAGATGAGAAAAACAACAGCAAAACAAAACAAAGACGGCCAGAATGCCGGGAGAAAAACGCAATGAGAGAAGTAACCATTCAGTGTATATACCCCTGCTTTATGTCTAAACTGCGGTCCCGGAAACCTGGCATTTTCTCTCGGTAAATCCGCTGTGGGAAAGGTGCGCTCTCAGTTCGGGTCTCACGGCAAATCCGCCGGCGTTTTATCAATTCGCGTCGCCTCACCCGCTGCACTGTAGTGAAATGGACAGTGTGCTGCGTCTTCTCCCCGTCCTAGTCTTGTTTTACGCAACAGCCCCATCTTCTCCTCGGGCAGGTCAATTCAAACTCAGAAGATGATCAAGAGACAATTCAAGGATGGGAGACTGCAGAACCAAACAAGCCTTTCCGATAATACACTCTATGGCCCGTTTGAAATCGCAGGGGCAAGGTGCGTTGCCTTTGTTGAGCCATGGACACGGACAGATCAATGGTTATTCTCGGCAGTTTGACAGCAACGCTAAGCTACTTTGATGGATCCCCATCAATCGCCCTGAACTTCTCCCCTCAGCCGTAAACGGGTTTGCCGCTTTTCCACTTCACTCACTTCACTGTGAGCCGCAGGTTACGTCGCCATCCCCGCCTCGACTCGTTTATTGCCCTTGAGTCCTTGACCCCGCCGAATCCCCTCCCACGCGCCCAATTCCTCTCCCCATATTGGCCTGCATGCCCCTTTCAATGTCGTTGCAGCAGTCGCGAGTGGAAATGGCGGAAGCCGACTCTCCAGCAGACGGCAATCCCGCTGCCAGGAGAAGACGGAAAGCCGCCAGAACGGCACTGGCATGCACCTTTTGCAGGTAAAGCACCCGTTTGCTCTGCTGCCCGGCCCCCGTCCATGTTTGGCAGTGCTGACATCCAACCGGGGCCCGTCTAGGCGTCGCAAGATCAGATGTTCGGGAGACTGGCCGGCCTGCGCAACATGCACCAGGCAGAAACGCGAATGTCTCTATCCCGGTTCGCTTCCGGCGCCCATGTCTCAGGGGCAGCATGCGTCAGATGACATCGGGTTTGTCGGCAGCAGCCACCACGGCGACTCCGGCTCTGGACGGGATTCCTTTCCAAGTCGGTACGGAAAAGAAAAATGCCACAATCCATTTTGATTTTGCCAATTACTGAGTTTAGGGCCCAAGTCCATTACCGTCGGAGAGTCTTCGCCGAAGCGCCATCTCGTATTTCCGACAACACTACGCACCGACGCTGCTCTGCTTTATCCCTCCGCAACAGCTAGTTGATGACCCACTTGGCGATAACCTGCCCGTAGCATTATTGCTGTGCATAATCGCGCTAACATCGAGGTTGGTGGTGGCCCTGGCCTGGGAATGGTCAATGACCTTATAATCCCTTGTGTGTACTCACGCTTTCGTCTAGATTTCTACCTGATTCTAATAGCTCCAAAGAGCATTCGCCCGTTTCAGTGAATAGCGATAGCGATAGCTACGCTGAACTCGCATTGAAGGAACTCGGCCATTCGTATGAAGAGCCGTCCTTGGTCGTCATCCAATGCTGCCTCATTCTCAGCGTCCACGAAATTGGCCAAGGTTCCGAGTACAGAGGTTGGCTCCGCCTGGGGCATGCGGCCAGGCTCGCGCAGCTCCTCCGGCTGCACAAGCAGGATTCTAACATGGGTCTCATGGACTGGGGCGACGCCCTGACGCCGGCATGTCCGACAACGGCCGAGTCTAAACGGAGAACCTTTTGGTGCTGTTTCTGCCTGGAGAGGCTCCTGGCTAACGGCCGGGATCGCATAGCCACATTCGCCCCCGAGGACATCACAACTCACTTCCCGCAGACCGACGAGAACTTTATTTATGGCCGCCAGTCGCCAACCTGCACGTTGAATTGCCCAGACTGGGGAACCGAGCACCACCGCCATGGCCACGTTAGTCAATCAGTAATGGCACACACCATCAGGATTGTCGAAATCTTCTTTCGCATCATATCTTGGAACGGCCGTGGGGGACGTCACCTGGACGACAGATGCCCGTGGCTGCCCGGTATGCCGTTTACGTTGCTCGATCAGTGTCTAGAGCAATGGGAATCCTCTTTGCCTCCTCATCTCAAGTACTCGCTACAGAACACATCTGCCGTCATTGCTATGGGACAGGGCCAGTTGTGGTTGATAATGTGGATGGTGTACTTCCAAGCTAGAGCGTACTTACACAGGGAATATCTGCCTTTCACTCCAAAACCGCATTATGACCCTACAAACGGTGAGAAGCTATGAGTATTGTAGTGGCAAGAAATAGCCCTCGGCCGGCTGTCCATCTAACATCGTCTCTTATTAGGTCCATGTGATGGTCCAGCTCTCGCTCCTGCCGCCTCAAGTAACGGGTTCTGGTACAAATCGGCATTTGCAATGGTCCAAAGTGCGAATGCGATCTCTGACCTGTATCGGACCATGGAGACTCGAGGGCTTTCACCTTCTGCCTATCCCTTTCCAGGGCTAGGACTCCTTCTTGCCGCAACGATACATGTGGTCTGTTCCATTTTCCATTGGGATGGTATGCAGAGTATCATCACCCAGGAAGAGAGTAGAGCATACCTTCAACAAGACATGAATGCCTTTAACCATCTAGGTCAGCACTGGTGTCTAGTAACTCACTGGGTAAGTGCCACAGAGCTTTCATCACAACCATGCCCTCCTACCCCCAACCTAAGCCACGCCAGATTCCGTCTGGGGAGGGAGGTGGGGGCTCATGCTGCGCTGCTTGCTAAACCTGCAGATTTAAACGGCTTAAGATCCGTCAGGTTTCATTGTATTACAGGCTCAACAGCCTCACAAAACTATCGTGGGCCAATAGCGACATACCCGGCACATTTTCGATGAACATTAAGGAAATCAAGGACGGTGTTATGAACTTTGTCCGCCAGGTTAGTGTTGAGGATCGCAATGCTCGAGACACCCACCTTGGCCCTACGTTTGACTTCGAAGGTTGGTTAAAAGCCCTGGAGAACTCTGTTAAGACGACCTGTACGGAGTTAGGGTCCAATAGCCAGGCGCTTCCCGTCGGAAGCTGTGAACCGTCCACGGTACCTGCAACAGTCCAAGGGAACCAACGGGGCCCCGCGTTTGACCTGAACCTCGCCGGATTCTACAATTTAGATCGGCTGGGAGAGTTTTTCTTGGAGGACAGAGAGGGCGCTTGGCTGCTGCCCGAAGAATGGGATTGATTATCATATGTTCACAGTAGATCGCCCCAGGCGTGATCGCTCTTAGTTCTTTTCAGGGCGAAATTTCGCAAATATCTAGTGACATCTTAATGCAGGTCCCCAATTTGATCTTCAACAACTATTTCCTTTCCCTTCTTCAAACCTGAGCAACTCCCACTTCATTGTTAGCCTGAGCAGGGGTAAGCAAGGTACTCCGTAGGCATGGACCACTCTCGTCAATGCGCTGAGAATTGCTTCTGCAAAATGGCCTAGCCGTACCATGTCCTAGCCACATGGCTACTGGAGAATGTCTTCCGTCTCCTGCTGGAAGGCAAAAGTGGCGAATAACGCAGCAATATCATGACACAGAACAATCCATAAAATATGCTACAGGTATACGCCACCAAAGTGGGCCAGTTCGTCAACGCTGATGTAGTTTAGAATTAACCTTTTGGCATTGCTCCGAGGCAACGGTTAGTGATTTTCGGCGTTAAGTACCTCAGCATTGGAGAAAGGCTATTCTAAGCACAAGAGAAAGGGAAACGAATAATACAATAAAGGCCGCATAATAAAGGCTATATAATTATCCTCTTATCACCTTAGAGCACCTGCTGCTTTCAGCTTCTCGACTACTTCCAGATAGCCTCCTCCAGCAGCTTCTTGCAGTGCAGTCCATCCATCTAGTCCATCAGCATTAACATCAGCTCCTGCTGCCAGCAGCTTGTCAATTACTTCCAGATGGCCTCCTCCAGCAGCTCCGTGCAATGCAGTCCATCCCATCCGTCCCTTAGCATTGACATCAGCTCCTGCTGCTAGCAGCTTCTTAACTACTTCTAGATGGCCTCCTCTAGCAGCTGCCTGCAGTGCAGTCTCTCCCCATCGTCCATTAGCATTAATATCAGCTCCTACTGCAAGCAGCTCCTTGACTACTTCCAGATGGCCTCCTCCAGCAGCTTCCTGCAGTGCAGTCTCTCCCCATCGTCCATTAGCATCAATATCAGCTCCTACTGCTAGCAGCTTCCTGACTACTCCCAGATGGCCTCCTCCAGCAGCTGCCTGCAGTACAGTCTCTCCCCATCGTCTATTAGTATTAATATCAGCTCCTGCTGATAGTAGCTTCTTGACTACTCCCAGATGGCCTCCTCTAGCAGCTTCCTGCAGTGCAGTCTCTCCCCATCGTCCATTAGCATTAACATCAGCTCCTGCTGCTAGCAGCTTCTTGACTACTTCCAGATGGCCTCCTCCAGCAGCTTCCTGCAGTGCAGTCCCTCGATTAGCATTAACATCAGCTCCTGCTGCTAACAGTTTGTCGATTAATTCCACGTGCCCGTTTCGGGCAGCATACCACAGCGGCCCTCGGCCGTAAGTATCCTCCAGATTCGTTCTGTATCCAAATCTAAGGAGTGTAACTGCAGCCTCGGTTATTCCAAAATAGGCTGCCAAATGTAGACCCGTCATTTTCCTTGGAGCCGTTTGACTGTAATTCGAGGAAAATAGTCTGTTGGCCATCAGCGCTTGACTTGATGCCTCCACCTTAGCTTCATTCTCGAGAAAACTGATGACCACTTCGCTTGATTCTTGGCTTGATTTTACATCTTTGCGGGCATGGTGTCCCCAGTTGTGTGCCGCGTACTCGTAGAGTGGATATAACCGCAGCTGCTCATCAAACTCTTGGTCCGTTGTACAAAATCCGGTCTCAAAGACGCTGAACGAAAGGTAGGTAACGCAGACTCTTGTGATCGTAGATTCGACATCCGGAAACCATGTATCCTGCATCTTCTCGAGGTATTGTTGCGTTGTGTAATGAACCAGCCGGATAACACTACTTTCTTCATCGACCGTTACCAACCCAGCGCATACGGAGACCATATCTCCAATGTCCAATAAATCCCCGTCGTGAAACTCGGATTTACCCGTTTTAGTTGCAAGAGCGTGTCGAAGTTCAGACGTAGTAAGTTGTCTTTTCGAGCATGTGATCCAGGCCAGAACGTCCATCGCAAGCTTCTTAAATCTTGACTTTTGTCCATTGATTCTCTCCATGGTTTGCCTGTACGCTTCATCTAGCACTTGGATCTTTTGCCTTTCGTCTAGTCCTTGGCTATGCTTTGGGAAAACCTTCATTGCATTTCGGAGTTCATTGGGTGTCAGCTTATCATCAAGCAAACCAAGATAGACTTGTGCTAAGAGAAACCTGCAAATAGTCAGCGTCTGTATTACTCTTTGTATGAGGTAAAAAAACGTACATTCCATCAGCAGCTTCTGAAATCCTTGTCTTAATCTCTTCTTGTAGCTGTTGGTTACGCCGGACAACGGCTGGCAACCGCGTTATGCGGTCGTTTAGGTACCGTACCACATCGTCGGCACTCGCACGAATCTCAAGACACACATTGGATTTGAAGTGCTCAACAATATCTGGAATGAATCTTGATGTCGCAAAGATATTTATTCCGCACTTTGTCTGAACGTTAGAGAGCTGAGAGAGAAATAGTTTCCGGCAGTCATCGGATACTTCGTCAAGTGCGTCAACAACAACGAAGGCTCTTGAATACAGAGCTGCGACGGACTGAAGCGTTTTCAAGATTTCGCCAGGTGATGGTCGGGTTCTTTTCTTCCTATGTTGTTCATAGAGGTCTTTCACACTTCTTGGCGGGGAAGGCAGGCTTGCAGCCAGCTGTTTCAGCACACTTGCTACCAAATCGTGGAAGTTTGGCTCATTTTGACGCTTGAAGTTGCAGTATATGTATGCGATACCAGCCTTGGGGTTGTTGATAAGCCTTGAAGTAAGGTAATCGACCACGATTGATGTAAGGATCGTCTTACCCGACCCCGGGATGCCGGGACAAAACAAGGTCTGGCTGCTTGTATTTATCCAATCCTGGAACTCCCTGGACTCAAGGAGCCATTGGCCAGTTCCCGGTTGTCGCCTCTTGAAGTTGTCACTCTGATCCGGCCCGTAGTCGACTCGCGTAAGCCAGTCAAGGACCTCGTCGTCTTCCTTTCTCTCTAACTTTGCCTTGGTTTGTGCAAGATCTGCGACTAATATTAGAAACTTGTGCTAGCTCATCTAGGAAATTACTAACCCTGCTTCATCTGCAAAATTTCCTTCACCGGGCGCGCTACGTCAACGTCACTTGTCTGCACATATTGCAGAAGCTCCTTCGCAAATGCGGCGGCCACGGCGGCCGCGTGCTCCTGCCAATCTTTATTCTTGTGGGAATCCGCGTAGTCGCAGATACCTCGAATGACGATGCACGGGAAGTTGTTCATCAGTCCCCCCGCTTCCATTTCGACGCAGAGAACACGGCCACCGAGAGACTTGTTAAGCCTATCTCGGAAAGCAGCGTCCTTGATGACCTGGTTGCCTGACGCGATCAGGCCGTAGTGCACTCGCGTTTCTCTGGGCTTCCTCTTCACAATCTTGCTTTTATCACAGAACCGGCAGCTCTCTTCATCATCGGTGCAATCATTATCCGAGGTAGCGTCACAATTCAAGGGGTTCTCGTTGACATGGCTGTAATCTGCCCTGAATAACACGTCCTCGAGTGAGTCGGACCGTAGATACTTTGGCACCAGTCTCGGCCATTTCACTTTAAGTTCGTCTAGATACTCCGGTATCTTAGATCCACTCATCTCGTGTGCAGTCACCAGTTTCGTCAAGGCAGTGCGGAGCGAGGCGGGGGGCTTGTCTAGCGACCCAATTCGCTCGAACTCGCCGCCTTCTTTTGCCTTGCCAAAGTCCCACTGAACCACCCCAGAATACTGGCCCACAGGTTCGCTGACCACGACATCGCCAAGTCGAACCTTGGGCGGAATGCCGCCGCCGATGCCAACCATGAGACCGACTTTGATGGACGGAAAGGTGTCGGTCATCCGGGTGGCGACGGTCGCCGCCGAATTTGTTCCGATCTCGCCTTTGGGTAGGCAGGCTATGACAACATTATGCTTGCCGATGGACCCTAGGGTGTATGTATTGTGGTCATTTTGTGGTTTCGAAAGATCGTCATGCTTGTGATCCAGCATGGCTGTCGCCGCGGTTTGTTCTTTGGGTAGAGCGCAGACCCATCCCACAGTGTAGTCTTTATGAGTTCTGGGCTCGGAGGCTGTCTGGGCATCCATTATGAGATGATCGACTCGGTCGTCTCGAGGAGGAAGGAGAATTTAGACGTCGATCGGCTGCGTCGGTTCTTTCGATCGCGGGATTTTCGTGGAAGCTCGATCGATACGGATTCGGATCAGGGAACATCAAACTCCCAGCGTCGCCTGGAGGAAAAGGATCTGGATTTTACGATAAGAACAAGGTTGCCGTGCAGGACCACGAATAAACCTGAGAGGGAGCCTGTCTTGATGTTTTGGGCAGCAACACAGCCACGTATCAAACAATTGAGCTGTTCAGTTGCGCGGGGTTGGACACATCCATGGCCAATCATTTCCGCCTCTTGGGCAGGCTCTGGCATCGCCGTCGCTGGAGGCTTGGGGTCTCGAACCGGCCAGCCAGCCACGTGGACGCGGGAAACTTGACGAAATGAGTTGATAATCTTGCCGAATCAAGCGTGATAGATCTAACGGCACGCGTGGCGCTCGGAACAAACAAGTACAATTCTGCTGCTGGGTCCTCGACGATCTCGAACTCGATGATCTCGCACGATCACGAACGTATCTCGAAACGAAGAGATATGGAATGGTCAACGAAACCGGGTCCTATCTCTAGTACTGTTGCCATGGTTAAAAAGCCGAGCTAGCAAAACAGAGTCACTTCTATTCTCCATCCGCCTCCGAAAGGCGGCGGCAACGACAATGCGGGCGCATCTCAACCTGACGGCCAGGTCTCCTGTCGCTCTGGTCGGCTGCCTACGGCACCGAGAGTGATAACCTGGCCCCTCCAAGAGTCGACGGCATCCCCTGCATTGAGGACAAGCTCGACCGCGGGGGTCGGCCAGCAGTCCACGCCGAGCCCTACCGACTGCACTGCAGCCTCAGCCCCAAGAATCTACAAGCTAATCTACCGACTTTTACGAAGTAACTGTTGCCTAAATAGCAAGTACCATAGGTACTTTCAGGTATATAGGAAGTTAACGGAGCTATCGCCTACTCCCATACAGTATAGGGGTTAAGAAGGGACAAACTAAGTACAACGTTTGACCCCTCACCATAGCAATGATAGCATTGCTCAGTCAATCAATTCCGAATCTTCCGGCCCCGTCCAGGTTGCCGATGTGGATGTCTGAACTCTACTCATCGAATGCGAGGTTCAATGTCTCCCGCGCGATACCCTTTTTCCTTCTTGGTATACAGTTGAAGCTCGCCGTATGTGCTTAATATACTGTAAGCCCACTCAAATTTCCACCTTTCTGCCTTCTCAGATATTCCCATTTCGCAATACGGACACCTATACTGTTGCCTGGATTGGGCTTATCTAACCCCATCGCCGCCGCTATGGGTCTCGCGTCAGATGCTCTCTATTTTGCTCTTCACCCAACCCAGCTCAAGGGGATAATTCGATGGTAGGTCTGGACCCGTTATACAGAGTTCCTGCATACGTTGCATGATTGGCGAAGCTTACTGACCAGTGTTCGTTATTCCTGGTAGGAAACTGGGCCACAGGCCTATACACGAGAGAAACGAAAACCACGAGTCTGCAACAGCCAAAGTCTGCTTCGAGTTCCTGGATAAGACCGGTCGCAGCTTTAGCTCAGTCGTCAAGGAGCTGCACCCCGAGCTACTGTTGCCCGTGTGTGTGTTCTACCTGATACTGCGTGGCCTTGATACCATTGAGGATGATACCTCGATCCCTCTCGAGACGAAGGAGCCGCTTCTTCGAGACTTTAAAGATAACCTGAATCAGGATGGCTGGACCTTTACCGGCAATCGCCCGGAAGAAAAGGACCGCCAATTATTGGTGCAGTTCGACAACGTCATTACCGAGTTTAGGAATACGAAACCAGCCTACCAAGCAATCATCACGAACATCACCGATAAAATGGGAAACGGCATGGCCGATTTCGCGCGAAAGGCGGCCTCCGGGGATGCCGGCGTCAACACTGTCGAAGAGTACGACCTCTATTGCTGGTACGTGGCTGGTATCGTCGGCGAGGGCGTGACTCGCCTCTTCGTCGAGGCCGGGCTAGGTGAGGCAACCTTGATCGACCATGTCCATCTTTACAAATCGATGGGTCTCTTTCTGCAGAAGAACAACATCATTCGCGACGTCCATGAAGATCATGATGACGGCCGCCGTTTCTGGCCCAAAGAGATTTGGTCGAAGCACGTCGATAACTTCGAAGACCTGTTCGAGCCTAAGAATCTCGAGCTTGCCCTAAACTGCAGCTCCGAGATGGTCTTGAATGCTCTGGGGCACGCGAGCAACTGCCTGTCGTATCTTGTCGGCTTGCGCGAGCAGAGCGTGTTCAACTTTTGTGCCATTCCCCAATCCATGGCCATGGCCACGCTGGAGTTGTGTTTCCGTAATCCAGCCCTCTTCCAACGAAACATCAAAATCACCAAGGGAGATGCGTTCCAGCTGATGGCCGAGTCCAGCCAAGATCTTGAGAGGGTGTGTGAGGTCTTTTGTCGTTATGTCCACCGAATTCAACAGAAGAATAACTCCAATGACCCCAATTTCTTGAAGATCAGCATTGCATGCGAAGAGGTCAGTACTCTTATGGTTCCCAGTGGTTTCTTAGCAGGTGGCTGACTCTGTCTAGATTGAGAGATTTGCTAAAGCTCTAGCACCACAATGCGTTGAAGTTGCCAAGGGGAAGACTTTGGTCGCCGACAAGGGGCGAGCTCATCATCAGGCCGGCTTCAACGAAGAAATTTGGTCCACTACTGGACGAGTGCTTGCCATTTCAGGAGTCATCTCAATATTGGTAGTCGGAGCCGCCTGGCTCATGGAAGCCCGCTTTAATCTTGCCTGACCTCTTACCAGACAAGAACTCAACAGCGAAACCTGCCCCCCCCCCCCCCCCCACCCCGGCTATGTAATTGACACTTTGCGTTCCCTGTTACATTGATAAAACCCAGCTACAAACTCACACTCGTTTGTGCTAACATCGTATATTTATATCATTTGTACGAAGTAGCTGTTATTCTTTCCTATTTCCCGTTCCCTGCCTCATCTCCAAGGTTAAGCAGACAGTCACATAATATTTTCTAGCTGTAAGGCAGCAACGTTCATTTCCAAAAGCCCCGATCGAATTCGAGGAAGCAGCCCGCCCCGAATAGCCGAAGGAACATAACCAGGGGTAAACTATTGCTGCATGCGTGAGGTCTAGTGCTACATTGCTGCCTGATTCGAGCCGTCGATACCGGGTTTCGGATTTCGAGCTTCGGGAAAACAAATATCCGTCTACACAAGAAGGTCTCAACAAGGTACCATGTGTATGCTAGAACTAATATGCACTGTCGGCTATGGTGTGTGTGTCCGAAATGTTCGTTTTCTCAAGAGTTTTGGCGAGGAGAAGATAGATGTTGTCCAGAAGCACTTAAAATTAATATTGTCCGGATCCAACACTTCACAATTCATCGACTACTTCACGTTTTCCCCCGTATTTGGGAGAACGATCACATTCACAATAGAGATACTCTCCCCTTCCCACTTCTCCCTCTCCGTCCCACACCACAAGACCCCATCCTAGTTTAATTTTTTTTTATAACACGTCGTTACGGACTAGCCGGATGCAGTTATTCTAACTCTAGGGTCTCTATTATAATACCTAGAGAAAGAAGAAGAAAGACAATTGAAGGGGAGGCGCTGCTCGTCCGCAGATGTAGGGGTCTCACAGGGGCCCACGGAGGCGTTGCTGTGGGTCCGGGAGAGGCAGCCATTCGCGTCAGAGTTTTCACGACGCGGCATCGTGCCGACGATGCACCGGTATGCCTTGGTAATGGGACCGCAAGGATTTGGACCGGCGCTGGCACAGCCAATGTCTTCCACCGGAGTTCAACCCATAACAATCCGAGTCAGTATCTTACCTGCTACTACGCCTATACTATTCATCTCGAAACCTAGGGAAGGGCTATACTTCTATATTAATCACTACATACTCAATATATTCTTAAAGACGGCTCCAACGACGCTGAACGCTGTCGATTTGCTACTGTGAGCGGCTTACCCTCCCACCCGGCCATTAAGAGCCCAACACATAACGAACATTGCTTCCAAAGCGTTGCGTTGCCCTGTTAGTGGTGGATTATGACTGCCCATGGCAGCTACCATCTAGTTCATCTCGGTGATGTCTTCAACAACAGCCAATGCAGGGTAGTTGAATAATCCGGGGTGGCTCCTCCTCGACCATCCGATAGATTCGGGACGTATGGAGGTGGATTTCTTTTGTACACTATGGCTACCCGTAAAGATTTTGCTGGAGATTTTATCCCCGGGGCGTGTAGGCCCTGTTCTCATCTGCCGAACACGCTTTAAGCGATGATTGGAACATATGCCCGGATACTCTCCCGGTAGAGGGGCTCAACGGGAGCTAAGACAATGGACGTCCCGACATCTCTGCAGGGAGCAGCTACTGTTACCTGTCACTTATGATGGTGAATCTTTAGTTAGATTATCGGGCTGTAGATAGCATATAAATTTCCCTGCTTTAGATAATAGTAACAGTATGAACCAAATCAGCTAACCTCGGATCATAGAGGCTAATATCTTCGGCAGCAAGATCATCAAGGGGGCATTCTAGTCTCGCGGAGAGTAAATCGGCGATATCGAGGAGATCAAAACTCATGAAAACCCCCATTCTCACGAAGTCCCCTTCACTCGGAGAGTCTCTCAGTTTCCGCAGCACCAAACCTTTATGGTGAAGATCGGGGTCGTGTTCATTACCCACAATCATGAAGAGCAGATTTGACTCCTGTTCCTCACGCAAACGCGGCCATCGTTCTGGATCCGCAATGGCAGACGTCAAATTCTCGTCCCAGATAACCTCAATTTCGTTGCTCCTCATTTCAGAAGTGTCCAGATAGTGGATGGGATGAGTGAGTTGAAATTTGTGAACATGGCGTCGAGACTCGGGTTGGGAATAGAGCGGCAGAGCATGACCCCACACAGAAATTCCTCGCAGAATTAGTTTAGCCGACACGAAACTGTGTAGCCCGGAAGGATCTTCTGAGTGGACAAAGGCATCCAGGACTTCCGCGCTATAAGTTAAAGAGTCGTCTGGACGATAGTACTCCGTGTCGCTCATCACTGGGCCATCCAAGTTCGCCCAAGACCAAGTGGGCGCTACATATATCGCCATAGTGGAGCGATTAGCTCGTTCCCGTACATCGTAATCTGCTGCCCAACACAGTTGTGTGTGAAGGTCTTTTCGCCAGAGCCCGGCAAGGTATATGTCGTTTGTAGAATTTCGTAGTTCTCCAGCTAAGCCAGCAATGGCAATCAGCTTATCAGATGAGTTAGTAAGATCGCAATCTGAGTAGAGGTCTACCAGCGATGACCAGACTTTGCGGAGACCCGCCTCATCGACATAATTGAGGCTTGGCTTTATGTTCGGGGGTCGCGCCTGGTTGTAAAGACTGAAGTCTATCAAGTGATGTGGGATGCCTGCCGGAAATTGTTCTGAAGCAGTAAGTTCTGGACAACCCCAATATACTTGGGACTGAGTAAAGTTCAGCTGCTTCCTTGAGAGATACCGCTCCTGGACGACCCAGCCTCTTGTGTTAAGCGGAGCCTGAATGATATCGTCGTAGTAGGCTACATAATTTGCAATCTGGTATTCCGCCGATTCGCCTGGTTTGATCTCCAGTGTGATTGTGGTGGGTTGTGGGATAGAGAGATCCCTTTTTGTAAAGCAGCCTTCGCTGTCATTCGTAGCCCATGTTGCAGCAATATTGCAAGAGGAATTTTTATAGGTTATTCCCATTACAGAGGATTGGGTTTTCCAATCCTCTGTATCGTCTTGGATAATACATAAAGAATCAATCCAAATATATCGAAAACCTAATGATATGGCTATGATGAAGGCATCTTGATATGTTGCTGGCAGTTGGGAATATGCTGAGGTAGTTAAAAACTTCGAATAGTTTTCTTTCAATAGACGCAGATGCCGAGACAACCCCCAGCGATGACTTAGTGTGAGGTAAGGCACGTTTCCGATATCTGCACGCAAGGCTAGCCTCCAGCCATGTGGGATCCCATATTCGTCGCTAAGTATTTCGATGAGCCTTTCAGGTGTGAATAGCTGCAGCTTGCTTTGTGCTAAACGACACTCAGCATGGGACTCGGAACACGTTCGAAACCAGTAACGCCACAGCTCTGCCATCCCTGCTGTAGAGAGGCTTCTGTTTATCTGATTGGGCCCGATAGAATTATGACGGTTTGCTGTGTCTGTCGGAATGGGACAAAAGCTGAATTGTGGAACCCCGCTTCGTCCAGGAAGGGACATGTCCGGGCATCCTGACCTGACGGGCATACCAATGGTAAATTGGATCATTGACTTTTGCTTGCGCCACTTCATAAAACATTGGGCGTTGGGTTCAAAATAGCCCTGGAGACCGGACATGTAAGTCCAAATCACCCGGCAGATGAGACATCCTGTTGCAGCCGATTGCTGAAAGTTGGCAAGAGAGTCGTGAAGTACATACAACTGGCCATATGCATGGCTTGCGAAGGCAGTTTTGATGGATCTTTGGCAAATTTGGCAAAGCATACTGAGCTGAAGTCTGGGATTACTCCGCAGTTTAGTACGATTCGGAATTGTGAAAGATGGATTGAAGGTAGGTAGCAAGGGACTGACCCTCTAGCGAACTAGGAAAGACTTCAGCGTTGAGGATTTATATCTAGTTTGCCAACTGTCCCAACCAACAGTGTTCTGCCACAAGAACTGTTGGGGCTGAGTACGAAGTCGAACATTCAGCTTTCCAAGTCAGACACAGCCACAGCGAGCCAGCCCCGCATTCTTGTTAAAGTGTACAAAGGCTGGGAAATCATTGCTATTTCAGGAATTGGAGTTAGCTTCTGAGCCGGAACTGGCTCCGCGTGCCGCCTTGGAAGTTGGAACCCGGTTCGCCGTCGTGACGTTTCTGGATCCAAGGCTACCATTTTCGGTTGGTACAAATATGCCATCTTCGGAACAATCTAATCTGGCCTTCTTGAATTAGACGGATACATTGGATCCTGACACCCTGTGGCATGTGCACATCGAGCCGTCCAGCGACCGCTGACGAGTCATTTCTTCTCGATCATGCACCCGCTCGGCTTGACCATCGGCCATCGTTTCCAGACGACTCCATCCATGATATCTTCGTGGGCGCATGATGAAGTAGGCAACTTTCCAGCAAATAATATGAGGTCTATTCTCGCCAAGCACCACATCTCGCACGAAAGCGAAGGGCACAAAGAACCGAGCGTGGACATATCCGTCGGGGCAGGTTCGCGTCATAATTTCTCATAAATCAAATCCAGATATGTGAGGCTATGATTCGTCTCTCGTTGCTTTCAATGCTTTCCCTTTGGCCCATCCAAAACTGAACCCGAAAATAGTCACCTGCATACCCTGTCCCCTCTCTGGGCTTCTCCAACCATCTCGAGGTGCCAAGACACAGATGTTTCCATCAGACTGGGAATGCCAATAACAGTCAATGTCAGGAATTGAATCCCTGCCATTAGCCACATCCTTACCTTGCCCCATAAATCCTTAGGGATGTCGGCTCCACGGTGGAGCCTGGACACCAGAGAATGTGTGTCGGATTTTAGTGGACGACTTCCATAGACAAGGGCTTCTGTAGAAAATCCACTAACCTTTGCTTCAAGCCCTTCAGGGCGGGTCGTCGAACCCACACTTCCGCGAATGGTTATAGCTCCTTGAAACATCGTCGTTAGGACTACCACTTTCGCTGCCTGAATATTGATACTAACCTAAAATAATGGGATGATCTGGACTGGCTCTTCTTCCACTTCGCCCTGGTAATTCTGGCAGATTTCGCAAGGGCTACGCACTGAGGCCTTAGCCCAGAACGGCTTAGTGACGTTGGCCCATTTGTCCTTCAACCAAGAGTGTTTCTGCTCCCTGCGCTTGCAACGGTTGCAAGTCTCCATTGCTATCTTCGGGTTCCGTTCGTTGATGGCGTGAATTACCTGAATGAAGCCTAGTTGGCCAGGCCGCAACTGGTATAAGACGGGACACGGATAGGGATAAACCCCTCCGTGGTTAGTACAACAGGAAGGACAGTGGTTTTCGACGGCTGTGCACATTGTCTCGATGTGTTCCTTACTCCGGCGACCCACCAGCGAGGACTAATGAGGATGTTGGCTGGTCTCTTCGTGCCCTCAGCCCTAGCCTGCACTGCATGATTACGTCAAGCCAACTCCTCACTGGCCGACGAGATCGCAGGCGATAGAGCGAATGACGCTGATGCCGCAGAAGGATATTTCGAACGCGTTTACTGCTTTTTTCAACTGCCTCTTTGGGGTTTCAAAAGTACCTGCTGAGAATGACGGGAAAGCAGTCAGTATGAGTCAATATGAGCCACTTCCAAGATAATACAATTACCTATTCGACACTGGTGAGGAATTGGACATAGGGCGATCTGTTGTGACTCAGGCGGCAAGGTTGAGGTAAGGTCGTAAAACGCGCTGCATTATCAACGAGTATTTATTAACTACATAGGACAGCAATAACTTGGTGCCGATATTTTTGTCGACACCAAGACAACCTGCCACCTTATTACGTTGACCTTGACCGTTCACCTCTCCTCTTTTATTCTATATATATATTCATCAATAGCATTTTGTATTCTCTGTGTCCTGTCTGCAATACCCGCCAGTCTTTCATCATTGACAAGCCAAACTACCCTCGATATCTCGAATCCATTTACCAAGAAACCCACTGGGAAGCGAACAGGGTTCCGCATGGCTCCATCAACGTTACTCTTCGCGCAACCAAAACAGCCGGGCAAGCCGGGCCACAATCCCTGATCTTGAAGCATGCATCGCCATTCTTCGAGGACGAGGGTCATCTACAGCCGTTTTCTTTAAACCGTCAGGTAAGAATTCCATGCCACTATATGAAGAAGCCACAGGCTGGCTGGCCGCCTTTGCTTGTGTTAACAATATTGCTACTCTCTCAGCACATAGAAGCTACGATGATGAGCCTCTGGGATGAGGACGGGCTCCTCGCAGAAGCTGCCGCCGGCCCAAATATGTGGCGTTTGCCAAAGTTTATACGCCATGACCCGGGAACGGAATCAGACTTGCTGATCACTGATAAGAGTGACAAGGCCTCTATCCTTCTCCTGCAGGATCTGGGTGAGGTTGTGAATCTTTTCACACGTGTTAAGGTCTGGGCCGAGTCAAGCACGGGCACATCACCAAAAGTCAAGAGTTTGGTGTCTCGAATCGGGAATATCTTAGGCCACTCCCTTGCAACGATGCACAGCCGAGAAACCGCTCTCGCGATCGAGTCTCGGCCTGAAATTGCAGAGATACTCTCTCAGTCCTTGACAGACGACGTCGTCTGGTATCTCGCAATGGAAAATTTACCAGAATACCTGGCAAGTGTTCCTAATCCCAAAGCAGAGATATACTATCAACGGCTTGTCGAGGATATCAAGAATCCACAATATGCGTACCCGACCTGTCTCGTGCATGGAGACTTCAACTTTGGTAATATAATGCTGCCACTGTCTGCCGATTTTGACCATGACCTGCGCCCATTTATTATCGATTGGGAGTTCGCCACAACAAAGGGCAGAGGTGTCAATGGAGATGTGTCGGAATTCCTTTCTATTTTACATTGTCGACTTATCAGTGCCCGGCGGCAGCAGCAATCGACACTAGGTGACTTGCTCAGAGAGCTTTGCAACTGTTTTTGCTCGGGGTATCGCCAAAGAGCTGCGCTGGAATGCAAGATGGAGCGAGACGATGTAAACTCGCAGCTCTATCGTTCGGCCTTGCTGCTGAGTGGACGAGACATGATCATCTACGCAAACGACGCTTGCACCGAAGATGAAACGTTCAATGAGATGATGGAGGTTGGGCTGTGGTATCTAGAGCGGGCTGGCGACAACATGGATGAATTTTTGCAGGAATCAAATCGCACAGAGCTTCTTAAGGAGGACGAGGGCCTAGTTCGCTCTCTCTTTATCTTCAACTAGAATTGTTGCTCTATCTGAAGGCTAGTCGTCTTCCGCTATATTATTATACTAGAAGAATACTTAGATCCTGGTATTCACTAGACCGAAAATCAAAGCACGGATGTCGCTCTGGCCCCCTTTGGTTTGACTTACACCCTACGTGTTCCCTACGCTTACTTCGATCAGTGAGTCTTCAGACCTATTTTCGGTCTCGCGCTAACTTTATTTTGCTTTTGCTTGAACGCCCTCGCAGTGAAGTCCGACAGCTGTCGAAAGACCCTTCCTCGACGCTCGGTCTTCCTACGGTCCCCAGGCGTTGCATTCCCCGATCCTCCCGGGCCGTACTTCGTCTTCAGCGCCTCCACATGTGCTAGAGAGACGTTGCGATGCGTCGATCCACGTAGCAGGACACAGAGAAGCTCGAAGCATTCTACCATGGCAACTTCGCAGGCATACTGCAGCGCAGACTGCTCCGACCCCACGCTATCCAGCCGCGCACCGTGTTTCAAGAGCATCTTGATACAGGGCTGGACGCGGCGGACATCGCCCAGAGAAACCCGTGGCGATAGCGGGCTGTCGGCACGATGATAGTTGTCGTTGGGGAACCGGTAGTAGAAGAGGGCCATGAGGAGGGACTGCGGGTTGCTCGCTGCAGGCGCTCGTGCGTTGATCAGGGACAAGTCGGCGCTGGCGCCGGTATCGAGTAGCCACCGGACGCACAAGTCTGACTTAGCATAGGCAGCGGCAAAGAAGAGTGGTGGGCCGTCAGTGCGGGGCGACGGTCTCGCGGCCTCAGATATCGAGGTAGATTCGGTGTCGGCGCCCTTGTCAATCAGCTGCTTGATCAATCTCAACTCTTCCTTCGACAAGTGTGAGCCTTCTGGCGCCAGGCAGTGATGCAACAGCGTCAGTCCGGTGGGAAGGCTAGGGCCACGCTCTAGCGAGGGATCCGCGCCGTGGGATAGCAGTGCCAGCGCGGCGGCCGTTCTCTTTCTCTCAATGGCATATCGAAGGGGTGTGTTGGTCCCATTGGGTGAGGAGGCGGATGCATTAACATCGGCGCCGGCGTCAACGAGCGCCTGTATGATGGGTGTTAGGGGAACATCTGGTGTCTCTCTGGCAGCATAGTGTATTGCGGTCATATCCGAGCACCCAACGACGTTGACATCGACGTCGGGCCTCCCAAGCAAGAACTTGACTGTACCGGTGTGCCCACCCCGCACGGCAACGTGGAGGGCAGTATCCCCATGTGCATCTCGCTCCAAAGCGCGCACGTTATACTCCCCAAGCAGAAGCTTCACCACATCGAGTTGGCCGGAAGCCGCAGCAGCGAGAAGAGCTCGCGCACAGCAATTTGGCTCCATACTCGACTTCCTCTTTGCGCCTTCGAGAAGCAACCTGAGGGTTCCAGTGTGTCCCTGCTCGGCCGCTATCTCTGCAGCCGTGCGCCTAGAAGCATCCAAGGCATCAATGTCAACCTCGTGCCGGTCCAGTAAGAGCTTAGCGATGTCATCGCGGCCGAGTTCGGCCGCCACGTGAAGAGGTGTCTTGCCCATGAATGCTGCGGCTCCGGCATCAACCCCAGGCTGCTTGAGGAGCGCCATGATAAGGTCTAGACGGCCATTTTCGACCAAAGAAGGCAGAACGGGCTGCTTGGGAGCGTGGAGGTAAGCCCCGTGCCGTATTAGCAATAACGCGGCCTCTTTATCCCGCCCGGGATCGCGGTACGCCCTAGGCACGCCTGGGACGTCACAAACAACCTCGTGAAGGGGGTACGAGAGGCGCCCTAGCGTACGGCAATGACAGCACGCGAGAGATGGCGCATGGACTTTGGCTCCATGCTCGAGGAGGTAGGAAACAATTTCCAGGTGGCCATAGCGAAGGGCAAGCTGGAGCGCGGTCCCGCACTCGGTAAGGAACTCCCATCTGTCACTGTGCCACGCCTTGACAGCTCCAGACCGTGGCCAGTTGGTATCCTTGATGTCCAAGTTGAGATCTCCGCCATACTGATGGCCCAGCTTTACAGTCCCCAAGCAGCCTTTTCGCGCGCCCCAGAGGATACACGACTTTGTGGGGCTGGACTGAGAAAGGTTGAGCTCGTATAGCACCGGATTCAGGACGTTATAGAGGCGGCGATTTGTGCGCGCTACTGCCGCAATGGTCCGGCGGGTAGTGGCGATAGAGAGGATGATCTCAGGGGGTAAGTCTGGAAGGGACGCCATGGTGTCGCGGCTGATTGAGCGAGCTCGTCCGCAGGAGGCAGAGGATTTACTGCCGCCTGGTTCGATGGTGGCGGTCCAGCATCTATGCACTGGGTACCGAGAGTGCATTACGTAAGGCATGAGACCAGTCCCTGCGGTCCGTTAATACCTTTCGGAATGAGTCTTGGGGAGACTCTTAGATTTGTAGCGAGTGCATCCCGGTTTGCGATGGCAGTTTCCACTTCGGAACCACGACTTTGTGAATTGTTGGTTCCAGAATTCGCTTCGCTCCTTTGTCTATAAGCAGTTGCACGACTTCGTGGTGCCCACTCTTGGCTGCCAGAGAGACGGCTGTCCGTATCCTATTAGCAGCAGACTCATTGTATGAACGAAGTTGCTAAACCTCCTAATCTCACATGTCAGTGCCGGCAAGTGCATCCGAGCTTGGGTATAGGACAAGGGAGGTTGTGAACTTGGGGTTATCCCTCTGTTTCCACCCTTCTTTCCATATCATTGAATATTAGCTCGTTTCCCCATTTGCCGACATTTTCCCCGGTTCCGGCCCCATATTTTAAGTTTCAATGGAGCTACGGTTCAACCGGGTTCAGGTGTAGCCCCTTCTGGCCTGTCATCGGGCAATCGGCCGGCGCGCCGAAGGTACTTCGAAAACCCGCCCTCGGGAACTCGTCCTTGTCGCGGAACAGCTGGGGAGTGATGGTAAAGCGCACCTAAGTCCGAAATAATAAATATCGAGTCGGGTGTCTACCACAAGAAATGATACGACACACAACTCTTAAGTTAAAACGCTGTACCTTATAGTCCAACCCGGCTCGTCCGCGATTAGGATGCTACTAGTGTTATCCCTTTAACTACACCTACCGACGATGTTTCACAACGGTATTACGAACAACCTGCAAAGGCAGGTCCAGTCATCAGCACTATGTAAGGTAGGAGCAGTCTTGATTCCGAACGTATATTACCATTGTACACCCGTTAATAGCCCACCGTCTCCAGCTCTTCGGCGTTAGACTAGTCAATAACCCATCCATCGTCTACCTCGCCAAGAACGCCGGGTACGACGCTCTATTTATCGAGTTGGAGCACTCCACGCTTTCGATCGACGACGTAACTCGGTTGTGCATGGCCAGCTTGGCGAACGGAATTACCCCCTTTGTGCGTGTGCCGTACCAGTGCGGCTATGGCTTCGTCCAACAAGCCCTTGACAGCGGAGCGATGGGCATCATCTTCCCCCATATTCACAACGCAGGTATGCTTTCTTAACCATTCTACGCCGTTTGTTTCAGGTAGCCTAATCATAGCCATTAGAGGACGCGAAAGCTGCCGTAAAAATCTGCAAGTACCCTCCTCTCGGGTGCCGATCAATGACTGGCCAGCTCCCTCTGTTCGGACTCAAGCCAACAAGCGCCACGACAGTCATAGAAGAGACCAACAAATCTGGCTCTTCTGTTATCCTCATGATAGAGACAGTGGATAGCATCGAAAATATTGAGGAGATTGCCACCGTTGATGGCGTCGAGGGCCTTTTGATCGGATCCAACGATCTGTCTATCGAGCTGGGAGTGTCTGGAAACTTCAAAAGCGAGCAATTCCGCTCTGCGTTGAAGAAGGTGAGCGATGCGTGTAAGAGGCATGCTAAGGCTATGGGACTGGCTGGGATTTACGAGACTCCCGAGCTGCAATTGTGGGCCATTAAGGACTTGGGGGTTCTTTTTATGCTAGTACAACAAGACTCGGGTATTTTGGCCGGTGCGAGCAGGAAATGTGCTGAAGACGTAAATACTTTACTCAATTAGTTAGTCTAGAGGGCGTTGTGCTTTACTGATAGACTTAGGTAATGAGTTATGCCTGAGAAGAGGTCCTGGCGATCGCTGTTGAGAAATCGAGCATCACAAGAACAATAACAGAACAGGGGATGGCCCTGACTACCAAAAAGAGGAACCCAGGACAGCGACACATGAATTATAGGTATGAACTGCGATTGGAAGCGGCATACAATCCTATGCACGGAAGCTGACCGACATGTTGTTCCTCTCTTTCTGCCTTGAACTGCGCTAGGCCGCATTCAATAGTACCACCAGCCTTCTCTCACTCGATGTTAGAGGTTGGTTAGGTCACAAGCAAAGTAATAAGGTATAAGAAATACATATAAGCAGTATATACCTAGCTAGTACACAAACTATAGTAATACTAAGCCTACTTCCCTTCTCCTTTCTTACTCTCTTTCCCTATTTCCTCTCTTTTATATTTTCTACTATTAATACCCTTATAAGTAGTACTTAAGCTACTTATATAAGTATTTCTAGGTTACTACTTATACTATTACTTCCTAACTATAAATGTTACGACAGAAGTCCGGAGGAGGCTGTCAGAATGCTAAGGGTCACGTCGTCATTCGTGGCGACGGCAGTTGTGTCATTGTAAGAAGTGTACAATAAAGATGTGATGTAGATAGATGCTTGATTGTCTATTCTAGTTTCATGGAGAAGTGGCCAAGCCACTTCTTATACCTTCGAGACTTCTGCCCATGTCAGAACTAGCAGAGCCAGGTCTACTCTATGAGTTCTGACAGCTGTCTACTAGTTGTTATTCTGCCAGTAGTTCTTTATATGACAATAAAAATTAACTTTCTATAATATCTTCTTACTACTTTTACTTTCTAATACTTAACTTATTCTTTATAAAGTTTATAGACTTTATTAATTATAATATTAGGCAATTTACTAATTAGTATATAATAATTACTTAGGAAAATTACTTAATACTAATTAATTATATAAATAAAGAAATAGAAATTAGGTATATAGCTAAGAAAATTATATTACTTTACTATAAATATTAAAACCTTTTAAATTATATTCTTTAATTATTACTAGTTTTACTATATATTTTATAAGCTCTAATTTTTTTATTTATATTATTAGCTATATCTTATAATTAATTAGTTTTAGTTTATAGCTTAATATTAAGATCTAGTAAGAAGTATAATATTTTTAAGAAAATAATTTTTAATATTAAATAAAAAAAGTATATAAAAGATATTAAAATAAGCTTAGAGCCTAGAAATCTAATATTATAGCTACATATATCACGACATAGCCGCGACCAGGTCACATGGAGGCGGTGTGGCATGGCAAGATTACAAGTCACGTAGTCGCTTTTACTAAGAAGTGACTAATTGGTTATCTCGATGAGCAACTAATTGATTGTGAAGAAAAGTAACTAGTTAGATGACCTAAGAGTTAACTAGTATAGAGAGCTTAGAAGGGAAATATCTATATAAACTATAGTCTATCCTATATATCTAGTTTATCTTTTAAGACTCTCTAGTAATCAATTTAAGTACAACTATACCCCTACACTTAAATATATACTTCTCCTAGATATCTTATAAATACTACTTAACTACCTTACTTTACTAATAATAGGCACCTATACTCTATATATTAGTTATATCTACTTAATACTATTAATAAGCTAGTATATAGATTATAATATATTAACTACTCCTATTTAATAAATAACCTTATTAAATATATACTACTAATAAAGATATTAACTTCTAAAGGAAGTATTACTTTTTAGGAAGATTTAAAGAAGATAATTAATAAGCTTTAGAAGGAGAAGGATTAGCTTAAGGCCTACTTTAAAGATATTTTAGAAAAGGTTAAAAGACTTAAAGACTAAGTAACCTACCTGTGCTTTAAGATTAAAGCCCCTAAAAAATTCAATAGGATAAAGGAGAATCTTTATAGATTCTTAACCTAGGTCTAGGCCTACCTCCTCTACTATTACCTAGACCTTATTAAGCTAAAAGATAAGGTACTAGTAGTAGTATCTTTCCTAATAGGAAATACTATAGTATAGTTCAAATTTATAATAAAGGACTATTTTAGAAATAACTTTAATAACTAAAAAGAAGCTATAGATAAAATTTTTAGTAGCTATACTAAGTTTAAAGAGGTATTAAAGGATACTTTTGGAGACCTAGATAAAGATAGAGCTAATAAATAAAAACTATATAACCTTTAATAAAAAAGATCAGCCTCAACTTTTATAGTAGAATTCTAATAGACTACTTTATATTTTAAATAGGAAGAAGAACCTCTAAAGGCCTTATTTTATAAAGGACTAAAAGATAATATTAAAGATAAAATTATAAAACTTAACTAATTAGATAGCTTAGCTAAATATATTACTATAGCTATATATATTAATAATTAATAATATATATAATAACTAAAAAAGAAGGAGCCTAAATAATTCTATATACCTAAGAAGAAGTAATAGTAAAATAGGAAGAGTACTATATAGGGAACCTACTTAGGACCTATAAAGTTAGGAGCTAACTATAAAGAAATTATCCCTAAAGCACTTAAGGACAAGATTAGTAAATACTATATATATAGAAAGTATAGATACTTTATATAAGAATACTAAAATAATAAAAAAACCTTTAAATAAGATAAAAACTAAAGGACAGGATAGAAACCTATACTTAAAGAAAGAAACTAATAATTTAGAGCTAATAAAATAGACTATAAGTCTCTATCCTAGACTATATACTATAATAATAATTACTATATATACTAGAGTAATAAAGATAGAGTAGGCTACTATTCTAAGAAGCTTTAAACCTTTAGAATAATAAAATAAAAGGAAATTACTTAGATCTTAGAGATTAAGGATAAAGTTAAAGAAACTATAAAGGAGATATTAGAAATCTTTAAAATTTTAAAATAAGAAGACCTATTATATAAGCAATACTACTAGGAAGTATACTAATATTATTACTATATACCTAGATTACTTTAATAGATTACTTATAAATTGGAATTAGAAAAGCTTATAAAGAAAAGAGAGAAAGAAATATTATATAAGTACTTAATTAAATAAATATAACTCCTTAAACTAGACTTAGATAAAGACTTTATAATAATAAAGCAGCTAATAATAGAAGAAAGTTAAAAAGAATATTAATAATAGATAGATTAATAATAAAGGGACTAATAAACTATAACTAAATATTAAGGAATAGGTAGATATAGGATTAGCAACCTATTCTAGGAGTAGCAAAATATAGATATAGTAGATAACTTAATTAACTTATAAATATAGGTCAACTAACTATAATACTTACTCCCTAAAAGTAAATAATATAAACTTTAAGAACAGCTTAATACACTAGATAAAAAAGTAAGTAACAAAGCTAACTACCTAAAGGTAAAGATTAAAATTATAGAAGATATAGGACTTACTATAAGTATTAAATTAAATAATTTCTAAGATACTATTAAAAAGAAATATAGTATATAATTCATAAAGGACAAAGACCTATAGAATAATAATAGATAACCTACTTAATATAAGATTAAGGACTAACTTAAGCCTATACTAGAAAAATTATAGGAATTTAAAGATAAAGCTAAAGAAGCTATCTATAAAATAAAGCAAAAAGTTTAGGAAATTAACAAAAAAAGAGTAGAGATAGCTATATAGTAGTATAATAGAAGAATAGAAGCTAATAAACTTAAAGGAAAAGTCAAAGTATAGTAAAAGCAGATTAAAGCCCTATAAGAAGTAGTAGCAGCACTTAGAGAACAATATAATAATATAATTAAAATTAACTACAAGTAATAATAAGCTATAGAAGAAATAATATTAAAGATAGAATAAGGATCTAAGGAACCTAAACAAGAATTTAATATTATAAAGGGACTACTAATCCCTTACCTTAAAGTACTACTTACTATATAAGGATAAACACTTATAGCCTTAGTAGATAGTAGAGTATAAAGAAATTTCATTTTACTAATAATTATCAATAAATTAGAACTCCTATAGATTACAAAGGATAGGCCTTATACCCTAGTTATATATAATAAAATATTAATTAACTATAAAGGTAGGGTAATTAGTACTAAGACTATATACCTTAGTATTACTATCACTAGAAGACCTAACTATATATCTTTCAACATCACAGAAACCACTAATCACCCTATCATACTAGGAACACTATAATTACAGACAAGGAACCTACAAATTAACTAAGCAACTAATTAGCTTACTTAAAATAAAACTAAGCAAGGCCTAGAAAATAACTTAACCCCTAAAAAATATTAACTAGAAGAGTTATCCTTAAGTAAGCTAAGAGCTTTTAGAATAATAATTTATTTTAAAGCACTCACTATAAAAGATTTAAATTACCTATTAAAAGAAAGAAAATATAAATAAGTAAATAAGTAAAAGCATATAACAAAAGCTATCATAAACTTCAAAATAACATTACTACTAGATAATATAATAAAACATATACTAAAGAAATACTAAAAATACAGCAAGGTATTTACTAAAGAACTAGAAACTAGACTACCTAAATATAATTAGTAGGACTATAAGATACTACTAAAGGAAAGCACTTAACTAAAATTTATACTTATCTATAATCTTAATAAAACATAGTAATAAGTACTAAAAGAATATATAGAAAAAATATTAAAAAAGGGATATATTAGACTTTTAACATTATTAGTAAGATACCCTATCCTATAGGTACCTAAGAAGAACAGCAAATTACAAATATATATAAACTATTAATAACTTAATAATATTACTATTAAAAATCAATACCCACTACCACTTATTTTAAAACTACAGGACATACTTTAAGAAGTATAGTAGTTTACAACTCTAGACTTAAGAGGAGCTTATAACTTAATCTATATTAAGGAAGGTAATAAGTAGAAGACTACCTTCAGGATATACCTTAGGTACTTTAAATATTTAATTATACCTTTTAGATTAATAAATACCCCTACAAGTTTCTAGATAATAATTAACTACATCCTATAAGAATACCTAGATAACTCTATAGTTATATACCTTAATAACATCCTTATCTTCTTAAAAACACTTAAAGAACATAAGAAATATATATACTAAATCCTATAGAAGTTATAAAATATAAAGCTACTAGTAGAACTAGCTAAATATAAATTCTATAAGTAATAAGTAGATTTCCTTAAATATATACTTTAACCTAGGAAAATCTAGATACAAGAATTAAAAATCAGAGCTATCTTAAAATAACTAGTACTAACCAACATTATAGAAGTTAGAGTATTCCTTAGATTTCTCAACTTCTATAGAAAGTTTATAAGAAGCCACAATACTAATATATACACCCTTATAGAACTTATTAAAAAAGATAAACTATTTTAATAGAAAATAGAAGAATAGAAAGTATTCTAGAAAGCTAAATAATTAATATATAAATAACCTATACTTTACTAAGCAGACCCCTTAAAACCCTTTAAATTAGAAATAGATATATTAAACTATACTCTAGGAGCACAGCTAGAATAATAAGATAAAAATAGTAGAGTTTACCTAATAGTATTCATATTAAAGAAACTTAATAGACCTAAATTATACTATACTATCCCTAATAAAGAACTAATAGCCATTATTAAAACATTTAAAGAATAGAGATACTACCTTATTAAAGCTAAATATCTAATTATAGTATACTCCAATTACAAAAATCTCATAGGATTCACTATAATAAAGGAACTTAATCAAAGATAAGTATAATAAGTAAAAGAACTATCTAAATATAACTTTAAGATTATATATATCAAGGGAAAAGAAAATAGAAGAGCTAATACCCTTAGTAAAAAGCTAGACTACTTCTAGAAAATACTAAAAGAAACAAATACTATCCTTTACTATAATAAAGAAGGAAACCTATAGCAATTAGTAATAAGCTACTAAATATAATAAGTTAACCCTATTATAAAAGAAATCAAAAATTACTATACAAACCTTAGACTACAAGATTAAATACAAACCTAAGGGCAAACTCAGATAACAGTACCCCTAAATCTTACTAAAAAGTTTATCCAAGCCATTCACAAAGCACTACTAAATAAGCACCCTAAAATCATAAAAACTATAAGGAAGGTACTTAAGGGATACTATATCCTATACCTTAAGAAGGTAATTACTAAAGTTATAGCTAAATATCTTTAATATAAAAAAAATAAAAGTTAACTTTATAAACCCTATAGATAACTATAACTAATACTAGTACCTAAAGTACTATAATAGAAGATTATAATTAACTTTATTATTAAACTACTACTATTAAAAGACCTAGCTATAGGAATTAAATATAATAGTATTATAATAGTAATTAATAAACTAATAAAGTATACTTACTTTATATTCTACAATAAAGTAATAAAGACACTATAGTTTACTAAACTATTCCTATAAATAATTATAATAAATTATAACCTACTAGAAGAAATCAACTTAGATAGAGGTAGATTATTTATCTTATACTTCTAGCAAAGCCTATTAAATAAAATAGGAATTAATTACAAAATATTTACTACCTATTACCTAGAAATATAAGAGCAGGTAGAATAAATAAACTAAATACTTAAAACTTATCTATAATACTATATTAATTAGGAATAAGATAATTAGGTATTATTACTACCTTTAGCTTAGAGAGTATATAATATAAACATATTAGAAAGTATATAAATATTACTATTCTATATAAACTATAATATTAAACTTAGAGAAGGATTTAAACTAATAGGTACTAAGACTTAAGTAGAGTAAGCAATCCTTATAGTAGATAAAATAAAGGAGTTATATAAGTAGTTAGTAGAAGAATTATAGTTTATTTAGGAAAAAATAAAATACTATATTAATAATAAGTAGCTTAAAAGACTAACCCTTAAAAGAGGAAGCAAGGTCTAGTTACTATAAAAGAAACTAGGAACTAAGGACCCCTAAATTAAAACTAAATAACTAAGTAATAAGTTAGATTATAAAAAGTTAAGACTATTTACTATTAAATGAAAAATCTTAGAAGTTAACTATAAACTTAACTTACTAGAAACTATAAAATATAACCCTATTTTCTATATTATACTTTTAAAACCTACACATAATAATATACCTACTAAAGAATCTATTAAAGTAGAAGTAGAAGAAGATATATAAGAAGCTAAGAAGATTTTAAATTTTATAGTTAATAATAAAAAAATTAAATATCTAGTAAAATAGAAAAATTTCAAATATAGTAAAAACACTTAGGAGCCTATTAAATATTTAATAAAAAGCTAGCAACTTCTTACTATATTCTACTAGAGGAACCTAATAAAACTAAGGGATCCAATAGTACCAGATCCATTAGCAGGCTCCAGTCAATCTCCAACTTAGGGACAGAGGAAGCAGCATTCTCCATAGCATCCTCCTCTACCACCTACTCCATCCCCAACCAAATAACCTCTAAAGCCCTTTTCTTATAGAGCTCCTTTTCCCTCTTAAGCTACCTAGTATAAGATATAATAGCATTAAGAGTAGCAAGGTAGCAAGCAATATCTACCTCAGCCTCCTTCTCCTCTTACTCCAGACAGGACTATTCCTACTCTAATTAATTAACTATAATATAAATTAGTAAAAAAAAAAAAATAAAATTAGAAAAAAAGAGGAAAGAACTTACAAATAGAGTCTATAACTCCCCCAGCATTATAGTTAATCTATTATAAGGAGACATAGTAATTACAATAAGACTACCCCTCTTTTATAACACACTTACAAGGAGTGCAGGAATTAAAATAAGTCAAACACTTAAGCATTTCAAAAAGATACTATTAAGAAAGAATATTATCCACAGCCCAAACTAAGCATTCCTAGTTAATCTTAAAAGTCACCACCCCAGAAAAATAAGACTTAGAAATACAATTCTACATAGTTACAATAGAGATAGAGGGTTAAATAGGAGGAACTTATAAATAGAAGGAATCTAGAACTAATAGGTCTTTAGGGACAAAGACCAAAGGAGAGGGGAGATCATATCATAACATAGCCACAACTAGGTTATATAGAGGTAGTATAGTATAGCAAGATTACAAGTCATATAATCGCTTTTACTAAGAAGTAACTGATTAGTTATCTCGACAAGCAACTGATTGATTATAAAGAAAAGCAACTAGTTAGACAACCTAAGAGTCAACTAGTACAGAGAGCTTAGAAAGGAAATGTCTATATAAACTACAGTCTATCCTATATATCTAGTTTATCTTTTAAGACTCTCCAGTAGTCAATTTAAATATAACTACACCCCTACACTTAAATATACACTTCTCCTAGATATCTTATAAATACCACTTAACTACCTCACTTTACTAATAACAGGCACCTATGCCCTATATACCAGTTGTATCTACCTGATACCGTCAACAAGCCGGTGTACGGATCGTAACAACATATAGCTAGGACAGAAGGCCGGGCAGTCAGAACTAGCAGAAAAGGGTAAATTATAGAACTACAGTAGGATCACAGGGAATAATAGATTACCTATACTTATAATAAGCTATCAGTAATCTTAATTATATAAGATTATAGTAAGCTAAAGTAATCTAAGGAAAGCTTAGAAGAAAATATCTATATAAACTATAATTTACTTTATATATTTAGTTTATCTTTTAAAACTCTTTAGTAGTTAATTTAAATATAATTATACCCCTATACTTAAATATATACTTCTTACTTATCCTTATAAATATCATGACCTAGCCAGGACCATATTATATAAGAGAAGTAGTAAATAATAGTAGAATTAGAAGAGATAGCTTAGTTATAAAGTTAGTCAACTTAGTATCTAATATATTAGTTAGACAATTAACTAACTAACTAGCTAGTTAAGTACAAGGTTAACTAAGTAGTTAGATAAAGATTTAATTAACTAAGCTAGACAATTAAAGATAGATAAAAAGAAGTAATCTATATAAAGCTATAATAGTTCCTTATATCTAATATATTTTTCTAGACTCTTTAATAGTTAATTTAAATATAATTATACTTCTATATTTAAATATATACTTCTTATTAATATCTTATAAATACTATTTAACTACTTTACTTTATTATTAATAAGTACCTATACCTTATATACTAACTATACCTATCTAATATATTAATAAGTTAGTATATAAATTATAATATATTAACTACTTCTATTTAGTAAATAACTTTATTAAATATATATTACTAATAAAGATATTAATTTTTAAAGAAAATACTACTTTCTAAAAAGACTTAAAAAAGATAATTAATAAGTTTTAGAAAGAGAAAAACTAGCTTAAAGTCTAATTTAAAGATACCTTAGAAAAAATTAAAAAGCTTAAAGATTAAATAACTTACTTATACTTTAAGATTAAAGCCCTTAAGAAGTTTAATAAAATAAAAGAAAACCTTTATAATTTCTTAATCTAAGTCTAGGCCTATCTCCTCTACTACTATCTAGACTTTATAAAACTAAAAGATAAAATATTAATAATAATATTTTTCCTAATAAGAAATACTATAGTATAGTTTAAACTTATAATAAAGGACTACTTTAAAAATAACTTTAATAATTAATAGGAAACTATAGATAATCTTTTTAATAACTATATTAAATTTAAGAAAATACTAAAAAATACTTTTAAAAACCTTAATAAAAATAGAACTAATAAGTAAAAACTATAAAACCTCTAATAGAAAAGATTAGCTTTAGCTTATACTATAATCTTTTAATAAGCTACCTTATATCTTAAATAAGATAAGGAGCCTCTAAAGGCCCTATTCTATAAAAAACTAAATAATAATATTAAAGATAAAATTATAAAGCTTAACTAACTAAATAGCCTAATAGAATATATTACTATAGCTATATATATTAATAACTAATAATATATATATTAACTAGAGAAAAAAGGCCCTAGATAAACTTATATATTTAAGAAAAAGTAGTATTAGAATAAGAAGAGTACTATATAAGGAACTTACTTAGAACTTATAAAATTAGAACCTAACTATAAAGAAGCTATCCCTAAAGCACTTAAAGATAAAATTAGTAAATACTATATATATAGAAAGTATAGATATTTTATATAAGAATACTAAAGTAATAAAAAGACCTTTAGATAAGATAAAAATTAAAAGATAGGATAGAAACTTATATCTAAAGAAAAGAACTAATAATTTAGAGTTAATAAAGTAGATTATAAATCTCTATCCTAGACTATATACTATAATAATAATTACTATATATACTAAAGTAAAAAAAATAAAGTAGGTTACTATTCTAAAAAGCTCTAAACCTTTAGAATAATAAAATAAGAAGAAATTACTTAAATTCTAGAGATTAAGGATAAAACTAAGAAAACTATAAAGGAGATATTAGAGACCTTTAAAATCCTAAAATAAAAAGACTTATTATATAAATAATACTATAAAAAAGTATACTAATACTATTATAATATACTAAGATTACTTTAATAGATTACTTATAAAATAGAGCTAGAAAAACTTATAAAGAAAAGAAAGAAGGAAACCCTATATAAATACTTAACTAAATAAATACAACTCCTTAAACTAGACTTAGAAGAAGACTTCCTAATAATAAATTACTAAGTAAAAAAAAGCTAAAAGAACTATTAGAAATAGATAGCCTAATAGTAGAGGAACTAGTAAACTATTATTAGATATTAAAAAATAAATAGAATCTAAACTAGTAACCTATCCTAAAAATAATAAAATATAAATATAGTAAATAACCTAATTAATTTATAAATATAAATTAACTAACTATAATATCTACTTTTTAAAAGTAATTATTATAAACTTTAAAAATAACTTAATATACTAGATAAGTAAGTAAATAATAAAATTAGATATCTAAAAATAATAATTAATATTATATAAGTAATAGAATTTAATATAAAAGCTAAATTAAATAATTTCTAAAATACTATTAAAAAGAAGTATAATATATAACTTATAAAAGATAAAGACCTATAGAGTAATAATAAATAACTTATATAATATAAGATTAGAGTCTAACTTAAACTAATACTAGAAGAGTTATAAGAATTTAAAAATAAAGCTAAAAAAGCTATTAGAAAAATAAAGTAAAAAATTTAAGAAACTAATAACTAAAGAATAAAGATAGCTATATAGTAATATAAAAAAAAGATAGAAACTATTAAATTTAAAAGAAAGGTTAAAATATAATAAAAGTAGATTAAAGTCTTATAAAAAGTAATAGTAATACTCTAAAAATAATATAATAAGATAGTTAAAGTTAACTATAAATAGTAATAAGCTATAGAGAAAATAATACTAAAGATAAAATAAAAGTCTAAAGAAATTAAATAAGAATTTAATATTATAGAAAAGGAACTAATCTACTATCTTAAAATACTAGTTACTATAGGAGACTAAATACTTATAGCTATAGTAGATAGTAGAGTATAAAGAGATTTTATCTTATTAATAATTATTAATAAGTTAGAACTCCTATAAATTATAAAAAATAAGCTTTATATTTTAACTATATATAATAAGATACTAGTTAACTATAAAGGTAAAGTAGTTAATACTAAGACTATATACCTTAGTATTATTATTATTAGAAAACTTAACTATATTTCTTTTAATATTATAAGAACTACTAGTTACTTTATTATATTAAGAATACTATAATTATAAATAAGAAACTTATAAATTAACTAAATAACTAATTAGCTTACTTAAAATAGAATTAAGTAAAATTTAAAGAATAACTTAGCCTTTAAAAAGTATTAACTAAAAGAATTATCTTTAAGTAAGCTAAGAGTCTTTAAAATAATAATTTACTTTAAAGTACTTACTATAAAAGATTTAAATTACTTATTAAAAGAAAGAAAATATAAATAAGTATATATAATAAAAGTAATTATAAGCTTTAAAATACTATTATTACTAGATAATATAATAAAATATATATTAAAGGAATACTAGAAATATAGTAAAGTATTTACTAAAAAATTAAAAACTAGATTACCTAAGTATAGCTAATAGGATTATAAGATATTACTAATAGAAGGTATTTAACTAAAGTTTATATTTATCTATAATCTTAATAAAATATAATAATAAATATTAAAAGAATATATAGAAAAGATATTAAAAAAAGGATATATTAGATTCTTAATATTACTAGTAAAATACCTAATCTTATAAGTACTTAAGAAGAATAGTAAACTATAACTATATATAGATTATTAATAACTTAATAATATTATTATTAAAAGTTAATACCTACTACTACTTATTTTAGAATTATAAGATATACTTTAAGAAGTATAGTAGTTTACAACTCTAAATTTAAAAGGAGCTTATAATTTAATCTATATTAAAGAAGGTAATAAGTAGAAGACTATCTTTAAGATATATCTTAAGTACTTTAAGTATTTAATTATACCTTTTAAATTAATAAATACTTTTATAAGCTTTTAGATAATAATTAATTATATCTTATAAAAATACCTAGATAACTTTATAATTATATATTTTAATAATATCTTTATCTTCTTAAAAATAATAAAAGAATATAAAGAATATATATATAAGATATTATAGAAGTTATAGGATATAAAACTATTAGTAAAACTAGGTAAATATAAATTCTATAAGTAAAAAGTAGATTTCCTTAAATATATAATTTAGCCTAGAAAGATTTAAATATAAAAATTAAAAATTAAAGCTATCTTAAAATAGCTAATATTAACTAATATTATAGAAATTAGAAGATTTTTTAGATTTCTTAATTTTTATAAAAGGTTCTTAGGAAGTTATAGTACTAGTATCTAAGCCCTTATAAAACTTATTAAGAAGGATATACTATTTTAATAGGGACTAGAGGAATAGGAAGTATTTTAGAAAACTAAAAAATTAATATATAAATAATTTATATTTTACTAAGTAGACTCCTTAAAATTTTTTAAATTAAAAATAGATATATTAAACTATACTCTAGGAATATAATTAAAATAATAAGATAAGAATAGTAAAGTTTACCTAATAGTATTTATATTAAAAAAAACTTAATAGACTTAAATTATACTATATTATCTCTAATAAAGAACTAATAACTATTATTAAAGTATTTAAAGAATAGAGATACTATCTTATTAAAGCTAGATATCTAATTATAGTATATTCTAATTATAAAATCTTATAGGATTTACTATAATAAAAGAACTTAACTAAAAATAAATATAATAAGTAGAAAAACTATTTAAATATAATTTTAAAATCATATATATTAAAGGGAAAGAAAATAGAAAAGCTAATACTCTTAGTAGAAGGCTAAACTACTTTTAAAAAGTATTAAAAGAAAGAAATATTATCTTTTATTATAATAAAAAAGGTAATATATAAATAATAGCTATTAGCTACTAAATTAAAATAAAACTAGAGCTACTATAATAAATTAAAGATTACTAGTAAGAATAGGAAATAATATACTATAAAGACCTCTTAAACTATTTAGATTTAAAAAAAAAAATAGTTTATAATATAGAAATAGAAGATTAATAGTAGAAAGAGGACTTATAAAATAAATCTTTATAAAGATATATAAATTATTATTATATAGTTACCTAAATTCCTAATAAATTTTTAAAATTTTCTAAAAAATCTATTAGATAAGTACTAGTATATAAGATCTTAAGTACTTTATTAAAATATATAGATATTATAAAAGAAATAAGAATTTATAATATAAACCTTATAGATAACTCTAACTAATACTAATACTAAAGATATTATAATAGACAATTGCTATTAACTTTATAGTTAAGCTACTTATATCTAAAGACATAGCTATAAAAGTTAAATATAATAATATTATAATAGTAATTAATAAACTTATAAAGTATACTTATTTTATATTTTATAATAAAGCTATAAAAATATTATAGTTTATAAAATTATTTTTATAAATAGTAATAGTAAATTATAATCTACTAAAAGAAATTAATTTAAATAAAAATAAAATATTTATCTTATATTTCTAGTAAAACTTATTAAATAAAATAAAGATTAACTATAAGCTATCTACTACTTACTATTTAAAGATATAAAGGTAAGTAGAATAAATAAACTAAATACTTAAAATATATTTATAATACTATATTAATTAAAAAATAAAATAATTAGATATTACTATTACCTTTAACCTAAAGAACCTATAATACTAATATATTAAAAAATCCTAAAATATTACTATTCTATATTAACTATAATATTAAACTATAAACTAGATTTAAATCTATAAGTACTAAAATATAAGTAAAATAAGTAATCCTTATAGTAAATAAAATAAAGAAATTATATAAGTAGTTAGTTAAAGAACTATAATTTATTTAGGAAAAGATAAAGTACTATACTAATAATAAGTAGTTTAAAGGACTAACCTTTAAGAGGAGAAGTAAGATCTAGTTACTATAAAAGAAATTAAGAACTAAAGACCTTTAAATTAAAACTAAATAATTAAATAATAAATTAAATTATAAAAAATTAGAACTATTTACTATTAAATAGAAGGTCTTAGAAGTTAACTATAAACTTAACTTACTAAAAACTATAAAATATAACCTTATTTTCTATATTATATTTTTAAAACTTATATATAATAATATACTTATTAAAAAATCTATTAAAATAGAAATAAAAAAAGATAAATAAAAAGTTAAGAAAATTTTAAATTCTATAATTAATAATAAAAAAGTTAAATACTTAATAAAATAGAAAAAATTTAAATATAGTAAAAATACTTAAAAGCTTATTAAATATTTAATAAGGAGCTAGTAACTTCTTACTATATTTTATTAAAAAAACCTAATAAAACTAAGGGATCTAATAGTACTAAATCTATTAATAAGCTCTAATTAATTTCTAATTTAGAAATAGAGGAAGTAATATTTTCTATAGTATCTTCCTCTACTACTTACTTTATCTCTAACTTAATAATTTCTAAAGCTCTCTTCTTATAAAATTCCTCTTCCTTATATAAATAATAAACTTTAGAGGAAATAATCTAAAAGGCCTCTAAAGCCTTCTCTACCTCCTCCTCTACCTTTTATTTTTTATATTTTAAATAAACTTATTCTTATTCTAACTAATTAACTAAGGAAAGTTAATAAGATAATAAAAATCTTAAAAAATAAAAAAACTTATAAGCTAAATTAGTAATACTTCTTATATTATAATTTAAATACTTAAAATAAATATAGCTATTATAATAGAACTACCCCTTATTATAAGCTAACTATATTAGAGACTTATTAGTAATTAGCTATAGTAGAAAAGAATAATCTATAGAAGAACTAAAACTAATAGAGGAAGAACTAACTTAGACTAACTATTAGTTCCAGGTAGTCTTAGATAAGACTAACTTATATACTCTATTAGTCTAGGTAAGGATTAACTTAGAAGAAATATTAGTCCCTAGGAGAGCTTAGAAGGAAAATATCTATATAAGCTAAGGATTCCCCTATATATCTAGTTTATTTTTTAAAACTCTCTAGTAATTAATTTAAATATAACTATACTCTTATACTTAAATATATACTTCTTACTAATATCTTATAAATACTCCTTAACTACTTTACTCTACTACTAATAAGTATTTATACTTTATATACTAGCTATACTTACTTAATATATAATAAGCTAATATATAGATTATAATATATTAACTACTTTTATTTAGTAAATAACTTTATTAAATATATATTATTAATAAAGATATTAATTTTTAAAGGAAATATTATTTTTTAAAAAGACTTAAAGAAGATAATTAATAAGCTCTAAAAAGAGAAAAGCTAACTTAAAATCTAATTTAAAGATATTTTAGAAAAAGTTAAGAGATTAGAAGATTAAGTAACCTATTTATACTTTAAGATTAAAGCTCCTAAAAAGTTTAATAAAATAAAGGAGAACCTTTATAAATTCCTAATCTAGGTCTAGGCCTACCTCCTCTACTACTACTTAAACCTTATTAAACCTAAATATAAAGTACTAGTAATAGTATTCTTCTTAATAGGAAATATTATAATATAGTTTAAACTTATAATAAAAGACTATTTTAAAAATAACTTTAATAATTAATAGGAGATTATAGAAGACTTTTTTAATAACTATATTAAATTTAAGAAAGCTTTAAAAGATACTTTTAAAGATCTAGATAAAGATAAAATTAATAAATAAAAGCTATATAACCTTTAATAGAAAAGATTAGCTTTAGCTTTTATAGTAACTTTCTAATAGACTACTTTATATTTTAAATAGGATAAGGAGCTATCACGGCCTAAACATCGTAATGATGTAAGCCCCTGGGCATGTAGGTTGGCCCTTCCCGTGGTCATGTGCTGGCTCCGACCCAACCCACTAGTATTACATATTCCTATTCCTAGTAAGAATAAACCTTGACTTCTTCCCTTCCCTTCTCCATAAACTAATAAATAGTTATACTAAAAAGTCCCCTTTTAATACTATAATAGTTTAGTTTATTACCTAATTGATCCTACTATATTGATCCCAGCCTATTAGAGGGTCTTGTTCCTATAGAAAAATATCTAGGAACAGATCACTCCTTACTTATTTTCCCTAGAACTAGATATAGCCTAATTAAGTAAATTAAGCTAAGTCCCTTAAAGAATCTAACTAACTCCTAAGTCCCCTAAAGAACCTAATTAACTTCTAAGCCCCTAAAGACCTAAACAACTTTAAATTATTAACCCTAATAACTATAACTTTAAAGGAAGTAGAAGAGTAGGCTACTAAGCTAGTAGCTACCTAGAATAGTATACTACTTACTCTCTCTACCTTTATTATAAAATAAGGCCTCCTAGCTAACCTAAATAAGCTTACTTAAGTTAGAGGTACTACTATTAATAACCTAACTAAGATCTTTAAAACTATTAAAAATACTTTCTAGTCCTAGTAGTAAACTAATTATAGCCTCTAGGCTAAGGGATAGGTAAATCTTAAAAAACTATAGTAGATAGAGTATAACCTTGAAATATAGTAGTAAATTAAATAAGACCTCTATAAATATAATACTAAACTTTAGATATAGGTAGCAGGACTTACCGAAGACTTTACTAACCTATAGGATATTCTAGAATATACTAATAACTACCTCTAAGTTAAGACTAGTTAGTATTATAAGCTCCTAGTAGAGATAGGCAACTAAACTTAGTATATAGCTATAGCTATTAACTAAGCTTTACCTATTTTATCCTCCTAATATACTACTATTAACCTACCTAAGTTTATAAGCTATAAGGGGGATAGTAATATTATAAAAAGATAAGAGAAATTTATTAACTAGTATAGCTAAATCTAATACTACCTTATAGTTAATATAAATATATTTAAAGATAAGTTTATATATATCTTATTTATTACTAGCCTCCTAAGAATACTAGCTTCCTATTAATACTAAAAGGCCTTTAATATTATTATTAAAGCTAGAAATAATTCTTATAGGTAGTAGTAGAAAATTACTAAAGACCTCCTATCTACTTTATCCTAGTAGTATATTACCCTTAACCTAAGCTAGAAGGCTACCTAAAATTTTAATACCCTTTAAATAAAGGAGATAGCTACTTTTACCTACTTTTTTATAAGCTTTACCTCCCTAGTAGCTAAATATAATAAAACTAATAAATAGAAAGTAAAAGCCCTTTACTAAAAAGTCTTTACTAATCTCAAAGACTAACTAATATTAGTTATTACTTACTTAAAGTAAAGTAAGTTTTAAAAATAGGTAAAGCTCTACTAATAGCTAGATAAAAACCTCTAGTTATAAAAGTACTACTATATTCTAGATAATAAGAATAATAATACTACTAACTACTATCTAGCCCCCTAAGCTTAATAAGCCCTAGCCTAAAAAGACCTTATAGATTTTAATAAGCTTACCCTAAACACTATCTAGTTAGGATAATACTAAACTATAATTAATAAGTACTACTATTAGAGCCTATATTTCTACTATAGCTAGTAGAGCTACTAAGTTATTAACTATAAGAAAAAGGCTAAAGTAGATATAAGATTATAAATATAAGGCTAATATATTACTATATATCTATAGAATATTACTAATTATTCTTAGACCTACTACTAGCCCTAACCTTAATATTAAAATTACTAATCCTAATACTAATATTAGAATTACTAGCCCTAGCCCTAAAGCTACTATTCCCTAGGACTTTAATAGATAGATACTAATCCTATTAAAGAAGAATCTAAGCTTTATACTAAAAGTATATACTAAAAAAAGATAGATAAGACCTTTATTAAGCTAAAAAAAGACTAACCTCTACCTAAAGCTATAGATAGAGGTATACTAGAATATAGGAGGAAAAAATTCTATAAGAAATTTAGGTATATATTAAAAGCCTAAAGCCCTTAAGGCTATAAACTATATTAATAAATAGCTATTTACTTATAATTAAAACTACCCTATTCCTAATATACTAACCCCCTATAATACTACCTACCCTAATTAATAGTAAATATAACACTTAGATATTTATAAATTAAAAAACCCTAGCTAGATATAGTATACTAACTAGTAAGCTTTTATACTACTACCCACTTAGCCTAATAGATAGGTATAAGAGCTAAGTTAATAACTATATTTTTATCCTAGTTAGTATAAGTAACTATTAAAAGCTTATCTATTTCTTTATTATTAACTTAAATAAGAGTACCCTACTAATTTTTAAGCTCTTATAGTTTAAATATTATAATCTAATAATTAATTAAACTAACTTTTTAATAATATTTATCTTTAAGTACTATTTTTAGTACTATAATATTATTAGCTTAGAGTTTACTTTAGTTATATATAAGTACCCTATAGATATAATAGCTAATTAGTAGAGGATATATACCTATATCCTACTTATAGTTAAAGATTATACTAAAAATATAATAGAATTAGAACCCTGGGAGGATATACTATAGCTTAATATTACTACTACCCTTACTTTAGGAGCCTATTACTATTAAATATAGTAGATTAAGGATATAAATAAAGAGATATATACCCTAATAACCTAAAGAATATAACCTATAAGACCTATTATAATTAAAAAGATAGCTAGAACTTAATAACTAACTACTTACTAAATATACCCTCCCCTACTACTACTACTAAGTATACTAGTCCTACTAATAGTAGAAGAGCTTATAGATCTAGGGTTATAACCTAACCTAGAAGATATTAAATATATTTAGGTAACTAACTTCCTAGCCTTCTATAAGAAGCTAGATATAAAAATAATAAAGTTATTATAAGAAGAACTATTAGACCCTATACTATAGGAATAGAAGTAAGTATTACTAGTAGAGCTACTTAGGCTCTCTAAATACTTAAAAAAAATAATAGATATTAATATTAATAAGTTTTTAAAAAATAAATTAAAACTAATAGAGGAAAATATTATAAAATGCTTACTACTATAGCTATATAACTTATAGAAAGCTTTCCTCCTATAGCTAGTAAACTAGCTACTATCTTATAAGAACTTAGACTATAAAATCAACCTACTCCTAGGTAAAGAACTACCCTACTTTAAGAACTACCTCCTCTTACCTTATAAACTAGAAGTAATTAGAAAGTAGTTAGATAAGAATTTAGATAAGGGCTTTATTTAGAAATTAAAAGCTAGATATACTACCTCCCTCCTACTAGTAGCTAAACTAAATAGTAGTATCTATATCTACTAAGATTATAGAAAGCTAAATATAATTATAGTAAAAAACTAATACCTACTACTACTAGTTTAGAAAATATTAGATACCCTTTACTATACTAAAATATATATAAAGCTTAATATTATTACTATATTTAATAAGCTCTATATTACTAAAGGGGATAAGTAGAAGATAGCTTTTATAACCTACTTTAGCCTTTTTAAGTTACTAGTTATACTATTTAGCTTATATAATACCCTATTATTATTTTAAAACTATATTAACTATACCCTCTTTAACTTACTAGACTAAACTTATATAATATACCTAGATAATATCCTTATATACTTATCCTCTTAATTAGAATACTAAAAGCATATTAGAGAAGTAGTTTAATAACTACTAGATATAGGCCTCTAAGTTAATATTAGAAAATATAAATTTAAAATAATAAAAATAAAATACCTTAAGCTAATTATAACCTCTAGAAGTATATAAATAGATCCTAAAAAAGTTAAGGTAGTCCTAGCCTAGGAACTTCTAGTAAGCTTTTATAACCTTTAATAATTCCTAGGCTTTATAAATTTTTACTATTACTTTATAAAAGGTTTTTCTAATATATACTGACTACTATATAACCTCTTAAAGAAAAGTATTCCCTAGAAGTAAGGGGATAACTAGTAAAAAGCTTTTAAAAAACTAAAAGCTACTTTTACTATAGTATTAATACTAACTATATATAATTACAATAGATAGATAGTCTTAGAAACTAATACCTCTAACTAGGCCTTAAGTAGTATACTCTTATAGTATAATAATAAGAGGGTACTATATTTAATAATATATTTTTTATCTAAGTATATTATCTAGAAATATAATTATAAGATCTATAATAAAGAGCTACTAGCTATTATAAAGAGTATAAAGAAGTAATACTTAGAGCTCTAGAGGATATAAGAGCCCTTTAAGGTTATTACTAATTATAAAAATCTTAAATATTTTATTATAATAAAGATCTTAAACTAATATTAAGTCTACTAATCTAAATTCCTCTCCTAATTTAACTTCTATATTATATATAGACTTAGTAGTAAGACTACTTAACTAGATACCCTAAGCTAGAAGCTAGGAGATTACCTAGTTAAAAGTAATATAAGAGATAGGAGGCTCTAAAACTACTAGTACCTTATACTAGGATCTAAGAGGCTATCTAAAGAAGTCTTAGTAGACCTACTAGGTAGTAAGGAGCTTTATATTATATTAATATCCCTATTATAACCTAAACTTATTAAACTAATTAATAAGCTTATAGATATATTTTATACTTACTTAAAAATAGCTAGTAAAATAATAGTAGCTCTCTAAAACCTAATAGTAATATACTAGCCTATAAAATAATATAGAAAGCTTAAATTCTAGATATCTAATTATAGAATTATGAGAAGCTATATTCTAATTTACTAAAACTATAATAATAAATTATTTATATCTCCTAATAATAAAGAACTAAAGATATATATTATTTATAGAATATATAATATAGTACTAGTAAGATATCTAAGCTAAGTAAAAATAGTTAATTTAATATCCTAAATATACTAGTAGCTATAAATAATATAGGATATCTTAGAATATATTAGAGCCTACTATATATACTCCAAGACTAAGATATTATAATTATAGCTACTAGAGTTCCTATAGCCCCTACTAATCTTATTTTAACCTTAGTTAGATATATTAGTTAACTATATTATACTACTACTAGACTACTAGAGAAATAATAAAATATATAAGTATATTATTATTATTATATACTAGCTTATAAAAATATAGTACTTCATCCTAGTTATAATACTAGAAGTAGAAGAGCTAGCTACTAAGTTTATATATAGGATCTACTACTTCTATAGTACTCCTAAAACTATTATCTCTAATTAGAGTACCTAGTTTATCTCCCTATTCTAGAAATAGCTCTTAAATAAACTAGATATTACTCTAAAATACTCTTTAGCTTTCTACCTATAAACTAATAGCTAGATAGAATACTTAAATATAGTATTAAAATAGTACTTATAGGCATTTATTAACTTTAGCTAGGATAATTAAGTAGACTAGCTACTACTTACTAAATTTACCTCTAATAATACTATATCTAAAACTACTAATATATCACTATTCTATACTAACTATAACTTTAACCTAAATATCAATATTAAACTATAGCACCTAATACTACCTATCCTACTAGCCTAGAAATATCTACTCTATAAAGTAAATAAAGTTACTAAGTAATATAGAAGAATCCTTACCTAATTATAAGCATTAGCCCTATAGGCTAGCTCCTATTATAAGGAAACTATTAATAAAATAAGATTAGAGGTATCTTAATATTATAAGGGCTAGCTTATCTAGTTAAATATAAAGAATATAAAGTTAAACTAACTAATAAAAAAAGTAGATAATAAGTAGGAGAGCCCTCTCTAAGTCCTAAAAGCTTACTAAAGGTCCTATTTACTATAGCTATTTCTAGAAATTTAAACTTTCCTAGTCTTCTATAATCCCCTAATCTAACTAGCTTTTAAAGGTCTAGGCCTCCTAGGGCAAGTAGAAATTAATACCTTAAAATTAAAGTAGCTTTATAAAAAAGTCCTCAAATAGGAAGATAAGGGGGAAGTAGAAAAGTAGGAATTTAAAGGCCTTCTTAACTACTATAATAAAAATAGGTTTTACTATCTTATTAAATAGCACTACTATAGCCCTATATAATAGCTTATTAAAGACTTTAAAGGGTAAGAAGATATTATTAAGGAATTTTATATAATAAACCTAGATAAGCTTTAACTACTACTTATTACTAGAGGGACCTATAAGCAACTATAAAAACATTTAAAACCTACTAGCCTAATAATATTAGCTACATTATAGCAAAATAGAATAAAGTAAAAGCAAAGAAGACTTTAAAAAATACCTATAGTACTATAAAATTAGGATTTTAGCTAATAAAAATAGCCTTTAAGGATAAAGGTAATTTAAAAGGGGGGGGTACTATTATAACCTAAATATTATGATAATATAAGCTCCTAGGTATATAGGTTAGCTCTTCCTATAGTTATATACTGGCTCTAACCTAACCCACTAGTACTATATATTCCTATTCCTAGTAGGAATAAACCTTAACTTCTTCCCTTCCCTTCTCTATAGACTAATAAATAGTTATATTAGAAAGTCTCCTTTTAGTATTATAATAAGAGCTCTTAAAAGCTCTATTTTATAAAAAACTAAAAAATAATATTAAAAATAAAATTATAAAGCTTAATTAACTAGATAGTCTAGCTAAGTATATTACTATAGCTATATATATTAATAATTAATAATATATATAATAATTAAAGAAAAAAAGCTTTAAATAATATTATATATCTAAGAAAAAGTAATAGTAAAATAAGAAGAGTATTATATAAAGAACCTACTTAGGACCTATAGAGTTAGAAGCTAACTATAAAGAAATTATTTTAAAAATATTTAAAGATAAGATTAGTAAATACTATATATATAGAAAATATAAATATTTTATATAAGAATATTAAAATAATAAAAAAACTTTTAAATAAGATAAAAACTAAGAGATAAAATAGTAGCTTATATCTAAAAAAAGAAATTAATAATTTAAAGTTAATAAAATAGATTATAAATCTTTATTTTAAACTATATACTATAATAATAATTACTATATATACTAAAGTAAAAAAGATAAAGTAGATTACTATTTTAAAAAACCCTAAATCTTTAAAATAATAAAATAAAAGAAAATTACTTAAATCCTAGAAATTAAAAATAGAATTAAAGAAATTATAAAGAAGATATTAAAAACTTTTAAAACTTTAAAATAAAAAGATTTATTATATTAATAATATTATAAGGAAATATACTAATACTATTATAATATACTAAAATTACTTTAGTAAATTATTTATAAAATAGAGTTAGAAGAATTTATAAAGAAAAGAAAAGAAAGAACTCTATATAAATACTTAATTAAATAAATATAACTCCTTAAATTAAACTTAAAGGAAGACTTTATAATAATAAAATAGCTAGTAATAAAAGAAAGTTAAAAAGATTATTAATAATATATAGTTTAATAATAAAGAAACTAATAAACTATAACTTAATATTAAAAAATAAGTAAAAATAAAACTAATAACTTATCTTAAAAATAGTAAAATATAAATATAGTAAATAACCTAATTAACTTATAAATATAAGTTAACTAACTATAATATCTACTTCTTAAAAGTAAATAATATAAGTTTTAAAAATAGTTTAATATACTAGATAAAAGAATAAATAATAAAATTAATTATTTAAAAATAAAAATTAATATTATAAAAGCTATAGAACTTAATATAAAAGCTAAATTAGATAACTTTTAAGATATTATTAAAAAGAAATATAGTATATAATATATAAAAAATAAAGATCTATAAAATAATAATAGATAACTTATATAATATAAAGTTAAAATCTAACTTAAACTAATACTAGAAGAATTATAAGAATTTAAAGATAAAGCTAAAGAAGCTATTAAAGAAATAAAATAAAAGATTTAAAAAATTAATAATAAAAGAATAAAGATAGTTATATAATAGTATAAAGGAAAAATAGAAACTACTAAACTTAAAAGAAAAGTTAAAATATAATAAAAGTAGATTAAAGCTTTATAAAAGGTAATAGTAGTACTCTAAGAATAATATAATAAGATAGTTGAAGTTAACTATAAGTAGTAATAAGCTATAGAAAAAATAATATTAAAGATAGAATAAAAATCTAAAAAAACTAAATAAAAATTTAATATTATAGAAAAATAACTAATCTACTACCTTAAAGTACTAGTTACTATAAGATACTAAATACTTATAGCTTTAATAGATAGTAGAGTATAAGAAAATTTTATTTTACTAATAATTATTAATAAGTTAAAATTCCTATAGATTATAAAAGATAAGCCTTATATTCTAACTATATATAATAGAATACTAATTAATTATAAAAGTAAAATAATTAGTACTAAGACTATATACCTTAGTATTACTACTACTAGAAAACTTAATTATATATTTTTTACTATTATAAGAATTACTAATTACCCAATTATACTAGGAATATTATAATTATAAATAAGGAACCTATAGATTAACTAAGTAATTAATTAGCTTATTTAGAATAAAACTAAATAAAGCCTAAAAAATAACTTAGCTTTTAAAAAATATTAACTAGAAAAGTTATCTTTAAGTAAACTAAAAGCTTTTAAAATAATAATCTACTTTAAAGTACTTACTATAAAAGATTTAAATTACCTACTAAAAAGAAGAAAGTATAAATAAGTATATATAATAAAGGTAATTATAAGCTTTAAAATACTATTATTATTAGATAATATAATAAAATATATATTAAAATAATATTAAAAATATAGTAAAGTATTTATTAAGAAATTAGAAATTAGATTATCTAAATATAATTAATAGGATTATAAGATATTACTAAAAGAAAGTACTTAATTAAAGTTTATATTTATCTATAATCTTAATAAAATATAATAATAAATACTAAAAAAATATATAGAAAAGATATTAAAAAAGGGATATATTAAATCTTTAATATTATTAGTAGGATACTTTATTTTATAAATACCTAAGAAGAATAGTAGACTATAAATATATATAGACTATTAATAACTTAATAATATTACTATTAAAAATTAATACCTATTATTATTTATTTTAAAATTATAAAATATACTTTAAGAAGTATAATAGTTTATAATTTTAGATTTAAAAGAAGCTTATAACTTAATTTATATTAAGGAAGATAATAAGTAGAAAACTATATTTAAAATATACCTTAAATATTTTAAATATTTAGTTATATCTTTTAGATTAATAAATACTCTTATAAACTTTTAGATAATAATTAACTATATCCTATAAGAATATTTAGATAATTTTATAGTTATATACTTTAATAATATCCTTATCTTTTTAAAAATATTAGAAGAATATAAGAAATATATATATAAAATCTTATAGAAGTTATAAAAAGTAAGGTTACTAGTAGAACTAGTTAAGTATAAATTCTATAAGTAATAAGTAGATTTTCTTAGATATATACTTTAACTTAGGAAAATCTAAATATAAGAATTAAAGGTTAAAGTTATCTTAAAATAGTTAATATTAACTAATATTATAAAAGTTAAAGTATTTTTTAGATTCTTTAACTTTTATAGGAAGTTTATAAAAGGCTATAGTATTAATATATATACCTTTATAGAATTTATTAAAAAGGATAAACTATTTTAATAGAAAATAGAAAAATAGGAAGTATTTTAAAAAGCTAAATAATTAATATATAAATAACTTATACTTTACTAAATAGACCGTTTAAAACCCTTTAAATTAAAAATAGATATATTAGATTATACTCTAGAAATATAACTAAGATAATAAGATAAGAATAGTAAAGTCTACTTAATAGTATTTATATTAAAAAAACTTAATAGATCTAAACTATATTATACTATCTCTAATAAAGAACTAATAGCTATTATTAAAGTATTTAAGAAATAGAGATATTATCTTATTAGAGCTAAGTATTTAATTATAGTATATTCTAATTATAAAAATCTTATAGGATTTATTATAATAAAGGAATTTAATTAAAGATAAGTATAGTAAATAAAAGAATTATCTAAATATAACTTTAAGATTATATATATTAAAGGAAAGGAAAATAGAAAAGCTAATATTCTTAGTAGGAAGCTAAACTACTTTTAGAAGATATTAAAAGAAATAAGTACTATCTTTTACTATAATAAAGAAGGAAACCTATAATAGTTAACTATAAGCTACTAAATATAATAAGGTAACCTTATTATAGAAGAAATTAAGAACTACTATATAAACCTTAGATTATAAAACTAAATATAAACTTAAAGGTAAATTTAAATAATAATACCTTTAAATCTTACTAAAAAGTTTATTTAAGCTCTTTATAAAATACTACTTAATAAATATCCTAGAATTATAAAGATTATAAAAAAGATATTTAAAAGATATTATATTTTATATTTTAAAAAGGTAATTACTAAGGTTATAGCTAAGTATCCTTAATATAAAAAGAATAAAAGTCAACTTTATAAATCTTATAGATAATTATAATTAATACTAGTATCTAAAGTACTATAGTAAAAGATTATAATTAATTTTATTATTAAGCTACTACTATTAAAGGACCTAGCTATTAGAATAAAGTATAATAGTATTATAGTAGTAATTAATAGACTAATAAAGTATATTTACTTTATATTTTATAATAAAGTAATAAAAGTATTATAATTTACTAAATTATTCCTATAAATAGTAATAGTAAATTATAATCTATTAGAAGAACTTAACTTAGATAAAAGTAGAGTATTTATTTCTTACTTCTAGTAAAGCTTATTAGATAGAATAGGAATTAACTATAAAGTATTTACTACTTATTACCTAGAAATATAAAGATAAGTAAAATAAATAAACTAAATACTTAAAATATATCTATAATATTATATTAATTAACAATAAGATAATTAGATATTACTATTACTTTTAGCTTAAAAAGCCTATAATATAAATATATTAGAAAATATTTAAATATTATTATTTTATATAAATTATAATATTAAACTTAAAGAAGGATTTAAACTAATAAATACTAAGATTTAAGTAAAGTAAGTAATCCTTATAATAGATAAAATAAAAGAATTATATAAATAGTTAGTTAAAGAACTATAGTTTATTTAAAAAGGAATAAAATACTATATTAATAATAAGTAATTTAAAAGACTAACCTTTAAAAGAAAAAGTAAAATCTAATTACTATAAAAGAAATTAGAAACTAAGGACTCCTAAATTAAAATTAAATAACTAAATAATAAATTAGACTATAAAAAGTTAAGACTATTTACTATTAAATAAAAAGTCTTAGAAGTTAACTATAAATTTAATTTACTAAAAATTATAAAATATAACCTAGTCTTCTATATTATACTCTTAGAACCTATATATAATAATATATTTATTAAAAAGTCTATTAAAGTAGAAGTAGAAGAAGATAAGTAGGAAGCTAAAAAGATTTTAAACTCTATAATTAATAATAAAGGAGTTAAATACTTAATAAAATAGAAAAATTTTAAATATAGTAAAAATACTTAGGAGCTTATTAAACATTTAGTAGGAAGCTAGTAACTTCTTACTATATTCTACTAAAAACATCTAAGAAAGCCCTAAGATCTATTAGTAAAGGATCTAGGATTAACTTCTAATCTACTACCTTAAAGATACTAAGTAATTATATATTACTTACTACTTACTAAATAGCTAATATAGCTTCCTCTACCTCTTTACTCTCCTCTAGTCCTTAGAGTCCTTAATAAAATAATATAGTATTCTTCTATTTTAAAGAATCCCTTTACTTCTATAAGTAAAATATATAAGTAAGGGCCTTAACTAAGTTACTCTTTACTTTAGAAAGATCCTCCTCTACTCTATAGGTAATAGAGAGGAAATAAATAACTATATAAAAAATAAAATAGGAGAGTTAGTAGAACTAGGGAATAGAAGTAGAAAGGACTTATATACTAATATAATAAAGTTACTATTATATAACTTCTATTAATAAATACATTCCCTATAATAGGATAAACCTACTATAAAAAGATATATCTTTTTTACTAAGTAATAGTAAGAATATAATATATTTTCTTTCTCCTTATCCTTAGTAAAAATATATTAAACTAAGATATTAACTTTATAGGCTTTATAAGTTAAGATAGGATTATTAAAATAGTATTTTAATATATAACTTAATATATTAATTAGAATAATATTACTATAAACCTATATAATAGAAAAAGAACTAATATATATAGGAAGATAGAGATAAGGCCTATTTATAAGTCTTTAAGGATAAAAACTAAAGGAGGGGAGGTATTATATTATAAGCTAACTATATTAGAGATCTATAGGTAATTAATTATAGTAGAAAAAGATAATCTATAGAAGAACTAGGACTAATAGAGGAAGGACTAACTTAGACTAACTATTAATTCTAAGTAGTCTTAGATAGAACTAATTTATATACCCTGTTAGTCTAGGTAAGGACTAACCTAGAAGAGATATTAGTCCCTAAGAGAGCTTAGAAAGGAAATATCTATATAAGCTAGAGATTCCTTTATATATCTAATTTATCTTTTAAGACTTTCTAGTAGTTAATTTAAGTATAACTATATTCCTATACTTAAATATATACTTCTTACTAATATCTTATAGATACTACTTAACTGCCTTACTCTACTACTAATAGGCACCTATACCCTATATACTAGCTATACCTACTTAATATATAACAAGCTAGTATATAGATTATAATACTCCTTATAAACTATATAGTCCTAAGAAACCTTTAATCTATAGTAAGAAGTATATTTAGATATCTTAAAAAGATATTACTTAGAAAGAATATTATCTATAATTTAAGTAAGATAATTATAGTTAATCTAAAAAGTTATAACTTTTAAATAAGATTTAGAAATATAATTAAATATAATTAGAAAAAGATAGGAAGCTTATAAGTAAAAAAAAAAGAAGGAAAAGAATTTTATAAAGAATTAATAAGTCTTTAAAAATAAAAACCTAAAGAGAGGAGAAATTATATTATAATCTAACTATAACTATATTATATAGAAGAAGTAGTAAATAATAATAGAATTAGGAGAGATAGCTTAGTTATAGAGTTAGTTAACTTAGTATCTAATATATTAATTAGGCAACTAACTAACTAACTAGCTAGTTAAGTCTAGGGTTAACTAAGTAGTTAGATAAAGATTTAATTAACTAAGTTAGATAACTAAAAATAGATAAAAGAAAGTAGTCTATATAAAGCTATAATAGTTCCTTATATCTAGTATATTTTTCTAGACTCTTTAGTAGTTAATTTAAATATAATTATATCCTTATATTTAAATATATATTTCTTACTAATATCCTATAAATACTATTTAACTACCTCACTCTACTATTAATAGGCACCCATACCCTATATACTAACTATACTTACCTAATATACTAACAAGCTAGTATATAGATCGTAATATAAAGCTCTCTTTTTATAAAGCTCCTTCTTATAATAAACTTTTACTATATAAAATAAGGTAGTTTAAAGTACTACCTTAATTTCTTACTTTTTTTTTACTATATAAAACTATTTCTATTTTAGATAGTTAACTAAAGGCAACCTAGTTAGTAATAAAAGAAGAAGAGATAAAAGGAGAAAACTTATAAGTAAAATCTATAATTTTCCTAATATTATAGTTAATATAGTAAAGAAAGATATAGTAATTATAATAAAACTACCTCTCCTAAATAATATACTTATAAAGAATATAAAAATTAAAATAAGTTATATACTTTAATATCTTAAAAGGAAATTAATAAAAGAGAATATTATTAATTACTTAAGCTAAACACTCCTAGTTAATTTTAAAAAAAACTATAAAAAAATAAGATTTAGAAATATAATTCTATATAGTTACTAAAATAATATAGGGTTAGGATTTATAATAGAAGAAGGAAGGATTAAAAACTAATAGGTTTTTAAAGATAAAGACTAAGGGAGAAAGGAAATTATATTATAATCTAGCTATAATTTAAGCTATTAGGAGGTAGTAAGAAATAGTAAGATTAGAAGTAAAATTATATAAATACTTTTTAGTAATATAACTAAGTAGATATATAAAAAATAACTACCTATATAATAAGAAGATAATTAAGTAGTTACTAGAAAAGTAATTAAGTAAATACTTTAGAAGTACCTATATACTAAAGAAGGCTAGAAGGAATGTTTATATAAAGCTATAATAGTTCTTTATATTTAGTATATTCTTCTAGACTATTTAGTAGTTAATTTAAATATAACTATACTCTTATACTTAAATATATACTTCTTACTTAACTATATAAATACTACTTAACTACCTTACTTACTATATAATAAGACTCTTATTACTTTAATATTAGCTATACTTATTTAATATAGTAATAAGCTAGTATATAGATTATAATACTTATATACTAGCTACCTATAAGTAGCTACCTATACCTTCTAATTCTATTATCTATTACTACTTTAGGCCTATATAAAGGTTAGCTTATAATACTTAGGCTAAAAAGTAATAGGGCGAAAAAAAAATAAATAAAATAAAATAAAATAAAGTTCTAAAGAAGTATAGTAAGTAAAATATAATATTTAAAATAAGAGTTAAGATACGAGGATAAATAGACGAAAAGAATATTATTAAATAGAAAAAGAATATATAAGAGAAAAAAAAGAGAGAATAATATAAACTTCTCTATTCTCACCTCTAACTCCGCCCCTAAATTAAATAAGACGAGTATTAATATAATTATAAGTTTATATTACAATTCATACACCAGCTTATTAGTATATTAGGTAGGTATAGCTAGTATATAGAGCATAGGTACCTATTAATAGTAGAGTAAAGTAATTAAGTAATATTTACAGGATATTAATAAGAAATATATATTTAAATATAAAAATATAATTATACTTAAATTAACTACTAGAAAGTCTTAAAAGACAAACTAGATATATAAAACTATTATAGCTTTATATAGACTATCTTCTTTTATCTATCTTTAGTCCTTTAGTATAGTCAATCAAGTCCTCATCTAACTATCTAGTTAACTCTTAGCTCAACTAGCTAGTTAGTTAGTTAGTTATCTAACTAATATATTAAATACTAAGCCCCCTAATCTTATAACTAAGCTTATCCTTCCTAATTCTACTATTACTTACTACTTCCCTTATATAATATAGTTATAGCTAAATTATAATATAATTTCTTCTCTTCTTAAATTTTTATCTTTAAAGACTTATTAGTTTTATATAAAACTTTTTCTCTTTCTTTTCTTATTTATAAGCTTTCTATCCTTTTCCTTAATTATACTTAATTATATTTCTAAATCTCATTCAAAGATTATAACTTTTTAGATTAACTATAATCAATTTACTTAGGCTATAAATAATATTCTTTCTAAATAATATTCTTTTAAAATACCTAAATATACCTCCTATTATAGATTAAAGGTTCCTTAGGACTATATAGTTTATAAAAAGTAGTCCTACTATAATAGCTATATCTATTTAAAGTACCTAAATTATAATATTAAAGATATTACTAATTTAGTTTATAAGTTTTTTTTATTTTATTTTTTTATTTCTATAAGTCCTTATTATCTTATTAACTTTCCTAGTTAATTAATTAGAATAAGAACAAGCCTATTTAGACTATAAGAAGTAAAAGGTAGAGGAGGAGGTAGAGAAGGCCCTAGAGGCCTTTTAAGCTACTTTCTCTAAGATTTATTATTTATATATAGAGGAAAAGCTCTATAGGAAAAGAGCTTTAGAAATTATTAAGCTAGGGATAGAGTAGGTAGTAGAGGAGAATACTATAGAGAATACTACTTCCTCTATCCCTAAGCTAAAGATTAATTAAAGCCTACTAATATATCTAGTACTATTAGATCCCTTAGTTTTATTAAGTTCTTCTAATAGAATATAATAAGAAGTTACTAACTTTTTATTAAATATTTAATAAGCTTTTAAGTATTTTTACTATATTTAAAATTTTTCTATTTTACTAAGTATTTAACTTTTTTATTATTAACTATAAAATTTAAGATTTTCTTAGCTTCCTATTTATCTTCTTCTACTTCTACTTTAATATATTCTTTAATAAGTATATTATTATATATAAATTCTAAAAGTATAATATAGAAAACTAAGTTATACTTTATAGTTTCTAGTAAGTTAAGTTTATAATTAACTTCTAAAACTTTTTACTTAATAATAAATAGTCTTAACTTTTTATAATCTAACTTATTACTTAGTTATTTAGTTTTAATTTAGAGATCCTTATCACAGGCTAACCCTATATAGGCCTAGAAGCAGTAATAAATAGCAGAACACAACAGGTAAGCACACCTACCCAGCAGATATACAACTCAGAAAGGTAATCACTAGACTACCTAATAATTACTTATAGTAATTATAGTAATCACAACAACAAACACTATAATTAAAGATAGTAATTATAGCTCTAAAATAATAATTACCTAGGAGAGCTTAAAAGAGAAACACCTATATAAACTATAGTTTACTCTATATATCTAATTTATCTTTTAAAACTCTTTAGTAGTTAATTTAAATATAACTATACCCCTATACTTAAATATATACTCCTTATTAATATCTTATAATTACTACTTAACTACTTTACTCTACTATTAATAAATACCTATATCCTATATACTAACTATACTTACTTAATAGAATAATAAACTAGTATATAGATTATAATATATTAATTACTTCTATTTAGTAAGTAACCTTATTAAATATATATTACTAATAAAGATATTAATCTCTAAAGAAAATACTACTTCTTAAAAAGACCTAAAAAAGATAATTAATAAGCTCTAGAAAAAGAAAAACTAACTTAAAATTTAATTTAAAGATACCTTAAAAAAAGTTAAAAGACTAAAAGATTAAGTAACCTACTTATACTTTAAAATTAAAGCTTTTAAAAAGTTTAATAAAATAAAAAAGAACCTTTATAGATTCTTAATTTAGGTCTAAGCTTACTTTCTCTACTACTACTTAGACCTTATTAAACTAAAGGATAAGGTACTAGTAGTAATATCTTTCTTAATAGAAGATACTATATTATAATTTAAATTTATAATATAGAACTACTTTAAAAATAACTTTAATAACTAAGAGAAAACTATAGATAACCTTTTTAATAATTATACTAGATTTAAAGAAATATTAAAGGATATTTTTAAGGATTTAGATAAAGATAAAGTTAATAAATAAAAATTATATAACCTCTAATAAAAAGGATTAGCCTTAGCCTTTATAGTAGCTTTCTAGTAGATAGCTTTATATCTTAAATAGGATAAGGAATCTCTAAAAGCTCTATTTTATAAAGAACTAAAAGATAATATTAAAGATGAAATTATAAAACTTAACTAACTAGATAGTTTAGGTAAATATATTACTATAGCTATATATATTAATAACTAATAATATATATAATAACTAGAAAAGAAGGGCCTTAAATAGCTCTATATACTTAAAAAGAAATAGTAATAGAATAAGAAGAGTATTATATAGAGAACCTACTTAGGACTTATAGAGTTAGGAGCTAACTATAAAGAAGTTATCCCTAAAGTACTTAAAAATAAAATCAGTAAGTACTATATATATAGAAAATATAAGTATTTTATATAAGAATATTAAAGTAATAAGAAGACTTTTAGATAAGATAAGAACTAAAGAGTAGGATAGAAGCCTATACTTAAGGAAAGAAACTGATAATTTAGAGCTAATAAGGTAGACTATAAGTCTCTATTCTAGACTGTATATTATAATGATAATTACTATATATACTAAAGTAAAAAAGATAAAGTAGGATATTACTTTAAGAAACTTTGAATTTTTAGAATAATAAAATAAGAGAAAATTACTTAGATTTTAGAAATTAAAAAAAGGATTAAGGAAACTATAAAGGAGATATTAAAACCTTTAAAACCTTAAAGTAAAAAGACTTATTATATTAATAATACTATAAAGAAGTATATTAATATTATTATAATATATTAGGATTACTTTAGTAGATTACTTATAAGATAGAGCTAGAAGAGCTTATAAAGAAAAGAGAAAAAGAAATACTATATAAGTACTTAATTAAATAAATATAACTCCTTAAATTAGACTTAGATAAAGACTTTATAATAATAAAATAAATAGTAAAAGAAGAAAATTAAGAAGATTACTAATAATAAATAGTTTAATAGTAAAGGGACTAATAAACTATAACTAAATACTAAGAAATAGGTAGATATAGAACTAATAACCTATCTTAAAAATAATAAAATATAGATATAGTAGATAACTTAATTAATTTATAAATATAAATTAACTAATTATAATATCTATTTCCTAAAAGTAAATAATATAAGCTCTAAAAACAATTTAATATTCTAGATAAAAGAATAAGTAATAAAGTTAATTATCTTAAAATAAAAATTAATATTATAAAAGATATAAGACTTTATATAAATACTAAATTAGATAATTTTTAAGATACTATTAAGAAGAAATATAATATATAATTTATAAAAGATAAAGACTTATAGAATAATAAAAGATAATTTATATAATATAAGATTAAAATTTAACTTAAACTTATATTAGAAGAATTATAAGGATTTAAAGATAAAGTTAAAGAAGCTATTAATAGAATAAAGTAAAAAATTTAAAAAAGTAATAATAAAAGAATAAAGATAATTATATAGTAATATAATAGAGGAATAGAAACTATTAAATTTAAAGGAAAAGTTAAAATATAATAAAAGTAGATTAAAGTCCTATAAAAGGTAATAGTAGTACTTAGAGAATAATATAATAAGATAGTTAAAGTTAATTATAAATAGTAATAAGTTATAGAAGAAGTAATATTAAAAATAGAATAAAGGTCTAAAGAAACTAAATAAGAATTTAATATTATAAAGAGATAACTAATCCCTTACCTTAAAGTACTTATTACTATATAAGGATAAATACTTATAGCTTTAGTAGATAATAGAATATAAGGAAATTTTATTTTACTAATAATTATTAATAAGTTAAAACTTTTATAGATTATAAAAGATAGGTCTTATACTCTAGTTATATATAATAAGATATTAGTTAAGTATAAAAATAAGGTAATTAGTACTAAGACTATATACCTTAGTATTACTATTACTAGAAGACTTAACTATATATCTTTTAATATTATAGGAATTACTAATTACCTTATTATACTAAAAATACTATAGTTATAAATAAGGAACCTATAAATTAACTAGGTAACTAATTAACTTACTTAAAATAAGACTAAGTAAGGCTTAGAGAATAACTTAGCCTCTAAGAAATATTAACTAGAAAAGTTATTCTTAAATAAGCTAAGAGCTTTTAGAATAATAATTTATTTTAAAGTATTTACTATAAAAGATTTAAATTACTTATTAAAAAGAAGAAAATATAAATAAGTATATATAATAAAGGTAATTATAAGTTTTAAAATACTATTACTATTAGATAATATAATAAAATATATATTAAAGGAATATTAAAAATATAATAAGGTATTTATTAAAAAACTAGAAATTAAATTACCTAAATATAGTTAATAAGATTATAAAATACTATTAAAAGAAGGTACTTAATCTAAGTATATATCTATCTATAATCTTAATAAAATATAGTAGTAAATATTAAAAGAATATATAGAAAAGATACTAAAAAAGAGATATATTAAACTTTTAATATTACTAGTAAAATACTTAATCTTATAAGTACTTAAGAAAAATAGTAGACTATAGATATATATAAACTATTAATAACTTAATAATATTACTATTAAAAATTAATAACTATTATTACTTATTTTAGAATTATAAAATATATTTTAAGAAGTATAATAGTTTATAACTCTAGATTTAAAAGGAGCTTATAACTTAATTTATATTAAGAAAAGTAATAAGTAAAAGACTATTTTTAGGATATACTTTAAGTACTTTAAATATTTAATTATACCTTTTAGGTTAATAAATACTCCTATAAGTTTCTAGATAATAATTAACTATATCCTATAAGAATATTTAGATAACTTTATAATTATATACCTTAATAATATCCTTATCTTTTTAAAAATATTAAAAGAATATAAAGAATATATATATAAAGTCCTATAAAGATTATAAGATATAAAACTACTAGTAGAACTAGTTAAATATAAGTTCTATAAGTAATAAGTAGATTTCTTTAGATATATACTTTAATCTAGGAAAATCTAGATATAAAAATTAAAGATTAGAGCTATCTTAGAATAGCTAGTATTAACTAATATTATAGAAGTTAGAGTATTTTTTAGATCTCTTAACTTCTATAGGAGGTTTATAGGAGATTATAGTACTAATATATATACTCTTATAGAACTTATTAAAAAGAATAAACTATTTTAATAGAAAATAGAAGAATAGGAAGTATTTTAGAAAGCTAAATAATTAATATATAAATAACTTATACTTTACTAAGTAGACTCCTTAAAATCCTTTAAATTAGAAATAGATATATTAGACTATATCCTAGGAATATAACTAAGATAATAAAATAAAAATAGTAGAGTTTACTTAATAGTATTTATATTAAAAAAACTTAATAAACCTAAATTATACTATACTATCTCTAATAAGAAACTAATAGTTATTATTAAAGTATTTAAGAAATAAAGATATTACCTTATTAAAGCTAAATATCTAATTATAATATATTTTAATTATAAAAATCTTATAAGATTTATTATAATAAAGAAACTTAATTAAAGATAGATATAATAAGTAGAAAAACTATCTAAATATAACTTTAAAATTATATATATTAAAGAAAAAGAAAATAGAAGAGCTAATACTCTTAGTAAGAGGCTAGATTACTTTTAGAAAATATTAAAGAAAATAAGTATTATCTTTTACTATAATAAAGAAGGAAATCTATAATAATTAACTATAAGCTATTAAATATAATAGGTTAATTTTATTATAAAGGAAATTAAGAATTACTATATAAACCTTAGATTATAAGATTAAATATAAAACTAAAAGTAAACTTAGATAATAGTACCATAGAATTTTACTAAAAAGCTTATCTAAGCTATTTATAAAGTACTACTTAATAGATATTCTAAAATTATAAAAACTATAAAAAAGGTATTTAAGAGATATTATATCCTATATTTTAAGAAAGTAATTACTAAAGTTATAGCTAAGTATCCTTAATATAGAAAAAATAAAAGTTAACTTTATAAATTCTATAGATAATTATAACTAATACTAGTATTTAAAGTATTATAGTAGAAGATTATAATTAACTTTATTATTAAATTACTACTATTAAAAGATCTAGTTACTAAAATAAAGTATAATAGTATTATAGTAGTAATTAATAAATTAATAAAGTATACTTACTTTATACTCTATAATAAAATAATAAAAATATTATAATTTACTAAATTATTTTTATAAATAGTTATAGTAAATTATAACTTACTAGAAGAAATTAACTTAGATAGAGGTAGATTATTTATCTCTTACTTCTAGTAAAGCTTATTAAATAGAATAGGAATTAATTATAAAATATCTACTATTTATTATCTAGAAATATAAAAGTAGGTAGAATAAATAAACTAAATACTTAAGATATATCTATAATATTATATTAATTAGGAATAAGATAATTAGATATTACTATTACCTTTAGCTTAAAGAGCCTATAATATAAATATATTAGAAAGTACTTAAATATTATTATTCTATATAAACTATAATATTAAATCTAGAGAAGGATTTAAACTAGTAAGTACTAAGACTTAAGTAGAGTAAGTAATCTTTATAGTAGATAAAATAAAGGAATTATATAAATAGTTAGTTAAAGAACTATAGTTTATTTAGGAAAGAATAAAATATTATACTAATAATAAGTAGCTTAAAGGATTAATTCTTAAGAGGGGAAGTAAGGTCTAGTTACTATAGAAGAAACTAGGAACTAAGGATCCCTAAATTAAAACTAAATAACTAAGTAATAAGTTAGATTATAAAAAGTTAGGACTATTTATTATTAAGTAAAAAATCTTAGAAGTTAACTATAAACTTAACTTACTAGAAACTATAAAGTATAACCTAGTTTTCTATATTATACTTTTAGAACCTATATATAATAATATACTTATTAAAGAATCTATTAAAGTAGAAGTAAAAGAAAGTATATAGGAAGCTAAGAAGATCTTAAACTCTATAATTAATAATAAAAAGGTTAAATACTTAGTAAAATAGAAAAATTTTAAATATAGTAAAAATACTTAAAAACCTATTAAATATTTAATAAGAAGCTAGTAACTTCTTATTATATTCTACTAGAAGAACCTAAAAGTACTTTAAGATCTATTAGTAGTAGATCTAAGGATAACCTAATTAAATCTTAATTAATTATATCTATAGTACTAGAAGACTATATAGCTATAATAGCCTTAGACTCCTAATACTCTACCTTCTCTAATTTATCTAATAACTTAATACCCTAGTAAACTATTTTTAGCTCCTTTTTTAAAAATATTTATTTCTATTTTTAAATATAAAATAAATAAGCTAGCTTTTTAGAAAAAGCTTTTTATAATTAATAGAAGAACTCTTTAGTCTCCTCCTCCTCTTTATTAAGGTAGTACTACTCTATACTAATTTAAAATACTAGGGCTTATAGGTTAGTAAAGTAATAGGTTAGGAGAAGTAGAAACTAATATACTAAATAAAACTATTACCTTAGAAATGTTATATAAATACTAGTAATAGGTATATTCTCTATAATAAGATATCTCCTTAATTACTTTATAGATTAACCCCTTTTTCTTATAAAAAGAATATAGTATAATTTTAAAATCTTCTTATTTAATTATTTTAGTATAATAGAGAGTATAAAGGTAAGAAGTAGATAAAATCCTATTACTATTTAATATAATTAGCTATAACTAAGGGGAAATATAAGAAGGTAGGAATAGAAAGAAGATATAATTAATAAGTAGATAGTCTACTTATAGGTTTTTAGGGATAAAGACTAAAGGAGGAGAGGTATTATATTATAGGCTAACTCTATATAAGCTTAGAAGTAGTAATAAATAGTAGAATATAATAGGTAAATATATTTACTTAGTAGATATATAACTTAGAGAGGTAATTACTAGACTACCTAATAATTGCTTGTAGTGATTATAGTAATTATAATAATAAGTACTATAATTAAGGATAGTAATTGTAGCTCTAGGGTAACAATTACTTAGGAGAGCTTGGAAGGGAAATGCCTATATAAACTATAGTTTACTCTATATATCTAGTTTATCTTTTAAGACTCTCTAGTAATTAATTTAAGTATAACTATACTCTTATACTTAAATATATACTTCTTATTAATATCTTATAATTACTACTTGACTGCCTTACTCTACTATTAACAAGTACCTACACCCTATATACTAGCTATACCTACCTAATAGAGTAATAAGCTAGTATATAGATCGTAATAATCCTTAGTTCCTAATTTTTTTTATAGTAACTAGACCTTACTTCCTCTCTTAAAGGTTAGTTCCTTAAGCTACTTATTATTAATATAGTACTTTATTTTTTCTTAAATAAACTATAGTTCTTTAATTAATTATTTATATAATTCCTTTATTTTATCTACTATAAAAATTACTTATTCTACTTAAGTCTTAATACCTATTAGTTCAAATCCTTCCTTAAGTTTAATATTATAGTTTATATAAAATAATAATATTTAAATACTTTCTAATATATTTATATTATAAGTTCTTTAAGCTAAAAGTAATAATAATATCTAATTATCTTATTTTTAATTAATATAATATTATAAATATATTTTAAGTATTTAGTTTATTTATTTTATCTATTTTTATATTTCTAAATAATAAATAATAGATATTTTATAATTAATTTCTATTCTATCTAATAAGCTTTACTAGAAGTAAAAGATAAATAATCTACCTCTATCTAAGTTAATTTCTTCTAATAGGTTATAATTTATTATAATTATTTATAAAAATAGTTTAGTAAACTATAATACTTTTATTACTTTATTATAAGGTATAAAATAAATATACTTTATTAATCTATTAATTACTATTATAATACTATTATACTTTATTCTAGTAGCTAGATCCTTTAATAATAATAACTTAATAATAAAGTTAATTATAATTTTCTATTATAATACTTTAAATACTAGTATTAGTTATAGTTATCTATAGGGTTTATAAAGTTAGCTTTTATTCTTTTTATACTAAGAGCACTTAGCTATAACTTTAATAATTACCTTTTTAAAGTATAGGATATAATATCTTTTAGATATCTTTTTTATAGTCTTTATAATTTTAGGGTATCTATTAAATAATACTTTATAAATAACTTAAATAAACTTCTTAATAAAATCTATAAATACTATTACCTAAGTTTACTCTTAAGCTTATATTTAATCTTATAATCTAAAGTTTATATAATAGTTTTTAATTTCTTCTATAATAAAGTTAATTTATTATATTTAGTAGCTAGTAGCTAATTATTATAAGTTTCCTTCCTTATTATAGTAAAAAATAGTACTTATTTCTTTTAATATCTTCTAAAAGTAATCTAGCCTCCTACTAAAAGTATTAGCTTTTCTATTTTCTTTTTCTTTAATATATATAATTTTAAAATTATATTTAAATAGCTCTTTTACTTATTATATTTATCTTTAATTAAATTCCTTTATTATAGTAAATCCTATAAGATTCTTATAATTAAAATATATTATAATTAGATACTTAGCTCTAATAAAATAATATTTCTATTCTTTAAATACTTTAATAATAGCTATTAGTTCCTTATTAAAGATAATATAATATAACTTAGGTCTATTAAGTTTCTTTAATATAAATACTATTAAGTAAACTTTACTATTTTTATCTTATTATCTTAATTATACTCCTAGAATATAATCTAATATATCTATTTCTAATTTAAAAGGTTTTAAGAAATCTACTTAATAGAATATAAGTTATTTATATACTAATTATTTAGCTTTCTAAAATACCTTCTATTTTTCTATTTTCTACTAAAATAGTTTATCTTTTTTAATAAGTTCTATAAAGGTATATATATTAATATTATAGCCTCCTATAAACTTTCTATAAAAGTTAAAAAATCTAAGAAATACTTTAACTTCTATAATATTAGTTAATACTAGCTATTTTAAAATAACTCTAACCTTTAATTCTTATATTTAGATTTTCCTAAACTAAAATATATATCTAAAAAAATCTACTTATTACTTATAGAATTTATATTTAACTAGTTTTACTAGTAGTTTTATATCTTATAACTTTTATAAGATCTTATATATATATTCCTTATATTCTTCTAATATTTTTAAAAAGATAAAGATATTATAAAAGTATATAATTATAAAGTTATTTAGGTATTTTTATAGGATATAGTTAATTATAGTCTAAAAACTAATAGAAGTATTTATTAACCTAAAAGGTATAATTAAATATTTAAAGTACTTAAAATATATCCTAAAAATAATCTTTTACTTATTATCTTCCTTAATATAGATTAAATTATAAGCTCCTTTTAAATCCAGGGTTATAAACTATTATACTTTTTAAAATATATTTTATAATTCTAAAATAAATAGTAGTAGGTATTAATTCTTAATAGTAATATTATTAAGTTATTAATAGTCTATATATATTTATAGTCTACTATTTTTCTTAAGTACTTATAAAATAAAATATTCTACTAGTAATATTAAAAATCTAATATATTCTTTTTTTAATATCTTTTCTATATATTCTTTTAATATTTATTACTATATTTTATTAAGATTATAGATAGGTATAAACTTAGGTTAAATACTTTCTTTTAGTAATATCTTATAGTCCTATTAGCTATATTTAGATAGTCTAGTTTCTAATTCTTTAGTAAATACTTTACTATATTTCTAATATTCCTTTAATATATATTTTATTATATTATCTAGTAGTAATAGTATTTTAAAGCTTATAATTACCTTTATTATATATACTTATTTATATTTTCTTTTTTTTAGTAGGTAATTTAAATCTTTTATAATAAGTACTTTAAAGTAGATCATTATTTTAAAAGCTCTTAGTTTACTTAAAGTAACTTTTCTAATTAATATTTCTTAAAAGCTAAATTATTTTCTAAACCTTACTTAGTCTTATTATAAGTAAGCTAATTAGTTACTTAGTTAATTTACAGGTTCCTTATTTATAATTATAGTATTCCTAATATAATAAAGTAATTAGTAATTTCTATAATATTAAAAGATATATAATTAAATCTTCTAGTAATAATAATATTAAAATATATAATCTTAATACTAACTACCTTACCTTTATAATCAACTAATATTCTATTATATATAACTAAGATATAAGGCCTATCTTTTATAATCTATAAGAATTTTAACTTATTAATAATTATTAGTAAAATAAAATTTCCTTATACTCTACTATCTATTAAAGCTATAAGTATTTATCCTTATATAATAAATAATACTTTAAGGTAAGGGATTAATTATCCTCTTATAATATTAAATTTTTATTTAATTTCTTTAGACCCTTATTCTATCCTTAATATTATCTTTTTTATAGCTTATTATTATTTATAATTAACTTTAATTATCTTATTATATTATTTTTAAAGTATTACTATTACCTTTTATAGAGCTTTAATCTACTTTTATTATACTTTAACTTTTCCTTTAAGTTTAGTAATTTCTATTCTTCTATTATACTACTATATAGCTATCTCTACTCTCTTATTATTAATTTCCTAAATCTTTTACTTTATTCTATTAATAACTTCTTTAGCTTTATCTTTAAATTCTTATAATTCTTCTAGTATTAGTTTAAATTAAATCTTAATTTTATATTATATAGGTTATCTATTATTATTCTATAAATCTTTATCTTTTATAAATTATATATTATATTTATTTTTAATAGAATCTTAAAGATTATCTAATTTAGCTCCTATATTAAATCCTATAGCTTCTATAATATCAATTTTTATCTTTAAATAATTAACTTTATTACTTACTCTTTTATTTAGTATATTAAGCTATTCTTAGAACTTATATTATTTATTTTTAAAAAGTAGATATTATAGTTAGTTAATTTATATCTATAAGTTAAGTAAGTTATCTACTATATCTATATTTTATTATTTTTAAAATAGATTACTAGTTCTACTTCTACTTATTCCTTAGTATTAGATTATAGTTTATTAGTCCCTTTACTATTAAGCTATCTATTATTAATAATCTTTTTAACTTTCTTCTATTATTAAATACTTTATTATTATAGAATCTTCTTCTAAATCTAATTTAAGAAGTTATACTTATCTAATTAGATACTTATATAAGATTTCTTTCTCTTTCTCCTTTATAAGCTTTTCTAACTTTATCTTATAAATAAACTATTAAAGGGATTTTAGTATATTATAATAATATTAATATACTTCCTAATAGTATTATTTATATAATAAGTCTTCTAATCTTAAAGTTTTAAAAGTATCTAATATTTCCTTCTAGATCTTTTTAATCCTATCCTTAATTTCTAAGATATTAGTAATTTCTTCTTATTTTATTATTCTAAAGGTTTAAAGCTTCTTAAAGTAGTATCTTATTTTATCTTTTTTACTTTAGTATATATAGTAATTATTATTATAATATATAGTCTAAGATAGAGACTTATAATCTACTTTATTAACTCTAAATTATTAATTTCTTTCTTTAAATATAAACTTCTATCCTATCCCTTAATTCTTATCTTATTTAAAAGTTTTCTTATTACTTTAATATTCTTATATAAAGTACTTATACTTTCTATATATATAGTATTTACTAATTTTATTTTTAAATACTTTAGAAATAACTTTCTTATAGTTAGCTCCTAACTTTATAAGTCCTAAATAAGTTCCCTATATAGTACTTTTCTTATTCTACTACTACTTTTTCTTAAATATATAAAACTATTTAAGGCTTTTTTTTTCTAGTTATTATATATATTATTAGTTATTAATATATATAGCTATAATAATATATTTAGTTAAGCTATCTAGTTAGTTAAGCTTTATAATTTTATCTTTAACATTATCCTTTAGTCCTTTATAGAATAGGACTTTTAAGAATTCTTTATTCTATTTAAAGTATAAAGTAGTCTACTAGAAAGTTACTATAAAGGCTAAGGCTAATCCTTTTTATTAGAGGTTTTATAGTTTTTACTTATTAGCCCTATCCTTATTAAAGTCCTTAAAAATATCTTTTAATACTTTTTTAAACCTAATATAGTTACTAAAAAGATTATCTATAGCTTTTTACTAGTTATTAAAGTTATTCTTAAAATAGTCCCTTATTATAAATTTAAACTATATTATAATATTCCCTATTAGGAAAGATATTACTACTAGTACTTTATCCTTTAGTTTAATAAAGTCTAAGTAATAGTAGAAGAGATAGGCCTAGACCTAAGTTAGGAATCTATAAAGATTCTCCTTTATTCTATTAAACTTTTTAAAAGCTTTAATCTTAAAGTATAAATAGGTTACTTAGTTTTTTAATCTTTTAACTTTTTTTAAGATATCTTTAAATTATTACGATCTGTACACCGGCTTGTTGACGGTATCAGGTGAATACAACTGGTGTATGGGGCGTAGGTGCCTGTTATCAGTAAAGTAAGGCAGTTAAGTAGTATTTACAAGATATCTAGGAGAAGTATATATTCAAGTATAGGGGTATAGTTGTACTTAAATTAACTACTAGAGAGTCTTAAAAGATAAACTAGATATATAGGATAGACTATAGTTTATATAAACATTTCCCTTCTAAGCTCTCTATACTAGTTAACTCTTAGGTTATCTAACTAGTCACTTTTCTTTACAATTGATTAGTTGCTTATCAAGATGACTAATCAGTCACTTCTTAGCAAAAGTAACTATATAACTTATAATCTTACTATACTACATTACCTCTATATAACCTAGTTATAGCTATATTATAATATAATCTCCCCTCTCTCTTAGTCTTTATCCCTAAAGACCTATTAATTCTAGATTCCTTCTATTTATAAATTCCTCCTACCTAACCTTCTATTTCTATTACAACTATATAAAATTATATTTCTAAATCTTATTTTTCTAGAATAGTAACTTTTAAGATTAACTAGGAATACTTAGCTTAAGCTATAAATAACATTCTTTCTTAATAATATCCCTTTAAAATACCTAAATATTTAACTTATTTTAACTCCTATACTCCCTATAAATATATTATAAAGGAGGAATAGTCCTATTATAATTACTATATCTCCTTACAATAGGTTAACTATAATACTAGGGGAGTTATAGACTCTACTTATAAGTTCCTTCCTCTTTCTTTCTAATTTTATTTTTTTTTTTTACTAATTTATACTATAATTAATTAATTAAAGTAGGAACAGTCCTGTCTAGAGTAAGAGGAGAAGGAGGCTAAGGTAGATATTACTTACTACCTTACTACTCTTAATATTACTATATCCTATACTAGGTAGCTTAAGAGGGAAAAGGAGCTCTATAAGAAAAGGGCTTTAGAGGTTATTTAGTTGGGGATAGAGTAGGTAGTAGAGGAGGATACTATAGAAAATACTACTTCCTCTATCCCTAAGTTAGAGATTAACTAGAACCTACTAATAGATCTAGCACTATTAAATCCCTCAGTTTTATTAGGTTCCTCTAGTAAAATATAGTAAGAAGTTACTAGCTCCCTATTAAATATTTAATAGGCTCCTAAGTATTTTTACTATATTCGAAATTTTTCCATTTTACTAGATATTTAACTTTTTCATTATTAATTATAGAATTCAAAATCTTCTTAGCTTCTTATATATCTTCTTCTACTTCTACCTTAATAGATTTTTTAGTAGGTATATTATTATATATAGGTTTTAAAAGTATAATATAGAAAATAGGGTTATATTTTATAGTTTCTAGTAAGTTAAGTTTATAATTAACTTCTAAGACTTTTCATTTAATAGTAAATAGTCCTAACTTTTTATAATCTAACTTATTACTTAATTATTTAGTTTTAATTTAGAGGTCCTTAGTTCCTAGTTTCTTTTATAGTAACTAGACCTTGCTTCCCCTCTCAAGGGTTAGTCCCTTAAGCTACTTATTATTAGTATAGTACTTTATTCTTTCCTAAATAAACTATAGTTCTTCTATTAACTACTTATACAACTCCTTTATTTTATCTACTATAAGGATTGCTTACTCTACTTAAGTCTTAGTGCCCACTAGTTTAAATCCTTCTCTAGGTTTAATACTATAGTTTATATAGAATAGTAACATTTATATACTTTCTAATATATTTATATTATATACTCTCTAAGCTAAAGGTAGTAATAATACTTAATTATCTTATTCCCAATTAATATAGTATTATAGATAAGTTTTGAGTATTTAGTTTATTTATTCCACCTACCCTTATATTTCTAGGTAATAGGTAGTAGATATTTTATAATTAATTCCCATTTTATTTAATAGGCTTTACTAAAAGTATAAGACAAATAATCCACCTCTATCTAAGTTAATTTCTTCTAGTAAGTTATAATTTACTATAACTATTTATAGGAATAGTTTAGTAAACTATAGTACCTTTATTACTTTATTATAGGGTATAAAGTAAGTATATTTTATTAGTCTATTAATTACTATTATAATACTATTATACTTAACTCCTATAGCTAGGTCTTTTAATAGTAGTAGTTTAATAATAAAGTCAATTATAATCTTCTACTATAGTACTTTAGGTACTAGCATTAGTTGCAGTTGTCTATAGGGTTTATAAAGTCGACTTTTATTCTTTCTACACTAAGGACACTTAACTATAACTTTAGTAATTACCTTCTTAAAGTATAGGATGTAATATCCTTTAAATACCTTCCTTATAGTTTTCGTAATTCCAGGGTGCCCATTTAGTAGTACTTTATAAATAGCTTAGACAAACTTTTCAGTAAGATTCAAAGGTATTATTATCTAAGTTTACCCTTAGGTTTGCATTTAGTCTTATAATCTAAAATTCATATAGTAATTTTTGATTTCTTCTATAATAGAGTTAACCTATTATATTTAATAGCTTATTACTAATTACTATAGGTTTCTTTCTTTATTATAATAAAAAATAGTACTTATTTCTTTTAGTACCTTCTAGAAGTAGTCTAGCCTTCTACTAAGAACATTAGCTCTTTTATTTTCTTTTCCCTTAATATATATAATCTTAAAGTTATATTTAGATAGTTCTTCTACCTATTATACTTATCTTCAATTAAGTTCCTTTATTATAATAAATCCTATAAGATTCTTATAATTAGAGTATACTATAATTAGATACTTAGTTCTAATAAGGTAGTACCTCTATTCCTTAAATACTTCAATAATAGCTATTAGTTCTTTATTAGGGATAGTATAGTATAATTTAGGTCTATTAAGTTTCTTTAATATAAATACTATTAGGTAAACTCTACTATTCTCATCTTATTATCCTAGCTATACTCCTAGAATATAGTCTAATATATCTATTTCTAATTCAAAGGGTTTCAAGGGGTCTACTTAGTAAAGTATAGGTCATTTACATACTAATTACTTAGCTTTCTAGAACACCTCCTATTCTTCTATTCCCTACTAAAATAGTTTATCTTTCTTAGTAAGTTCTATAAAGGTATATATATTAGTACTATGGCCTCCTATAAACCTTCTATAGAAGTTAAGAAATCTAAGGAATACTCTAACTTCTATAATATTAGTTAATACTAGCCATTCTAAAATAGCTCTAACCTTTAATTCTTATATCTAGATTTTCCTAAGTTAAAGTATATATCTAAGGAAATCTACTTATTACTTATAGAATTTATACTTAGCTAGTTCTACTAGTAGCTTTACATCTTATAACTTCTATAGGACTTAGTATATATATTCCTTATATTTTTTAAATATTTTTAAAAAGATAAGGATATCATCAAGGTATATAACTATAGAATTATCTAGGTATTCTTATAGAATATAGTTAATTATTATCTAGAAACTTATAGAAGTATTTATTAATCTAAAAGGTATAACTAAGTATTTAAAGTACTTAAGGTATATCCTAAAGGTAGTCTTCTACTCATTACCTTCCTTAATATAGATTAAGTTATAAGCTCCTCTTAAGTCTAGAGTTATAAACCACTATACTTCTTAAAGTATATCCTATAATTCTAAAATAAGCAATAGTAGGTATTGATTTTTAATAGTGATATTATTAAGTTGTTAATAGTCTACATATATTCATAATTTACTATTCTTCTTAGGTACCTATAGGATAAGGTATCCTACTAGTAATATTAAAGGTCTAATATATCCCTTTTTTAATATTTTTTCTATATATTCTTTTAATATTTATTACTATATTTTATTAAGATTATAAATAGATATAAATTTTAGTTAAGTACCTTCCTTTAATAATATCTTATAATCCTACTAACTATATTTAAATAGTCTAGTTTCTAGTTCTTTAACAAATACTTTACTATATTTCTAGTATTTCTTTAGTATATATTTTATTATATTATCTAATAGCAATATCATTTTAAAGTTTATAATAGCTCTTATTATATACTTTTACCTATTTACTTATTTATATTTTCTTTCTTTTAGTAAATAATTCAAATCTTTTATAGTAAGTACTTTAAAATAAATTATTATTCTAAAGGCTCTCAGCTTACTTAAGGATAACTCTTCTAGTTAATACTTCTCAGAAGCTAAGTTATTCTCTAGGCCTTACTTAGTCTTATTCTAAGTAAGCTAATTAGTTACCTAGTTAATTTATAGGTTCCTTATCTACAACTATAGTATTCCTAGTATAATAGGGTAATTAGTAGTTCCTATAATATTAAAAGATATATAGTTAGGTCTTCTAGCAATAGTAATACTAAAGTACACAGTCTTAGTACTAACTACTTCACCTTTATAGTTAACTAATATTCTATTATATATAACTAAAATATAAGGCCTGTCCTTCATAATCCATAGGAGTTTTAACTTATTAATAATTATTAGTAAAATAAAATTTCCTTATACTCTACTATCTACTAAGGCTATAAGTATTTATCCTTATATAGTAAGTAGTACTTTAAGATAAGGGATTAGTAGTCCCTTTATAATATTAAATTCTTATTTAGGTTCCTTAGACCTTTATTCTATTTTTAATATTATTTTTTTTATAGTTTATTACTACTTATAGTTAATTTTAACTATATTATTATATTATTCTCTAAATACTACTACTACTTCTTATAAAGCTTTAATCTACTTTTACTATACTTTAACTTTTCCTTTAAGTTTATTAGCTTCTATTCTTCTATTACATTATTATATAGCTATTTCTATTCTTTTTTTATTAATTTCCTAAACTTTTTATTTTATTTTATAAATAGCTTCTTTAGCTTTATCCTTAAATTCCTATAATTCTTCTAGTATAAACTTAAGTTAGTCCTCGATCTTATATTAAGTAAGTTATCTATTATTATTCTATAGGTCTTCATCCTTTATAAATTATATATTATATTTCTTTTTAATAGTATCTTAGAAATTGTCTAATTCAATACTTATAGCAAGTCCTATATCTTCTACAATTTTAATCTTTACCTTTAAGTAGTTAGCTTTATTACTTATTCTTTTATCTAATATATTAAGCTATTCTTAAAGTTTATATTACTTACTTTTAGAAAGTAGATATTATAATTAGTTGACCTATATTTATAGGTTAATTAAGTTATCTACTATATCTATATTTTACTACTTTTAAGACAAGTTACTAATCTTATATTTACCTATTCCTTAATATTTAATTATAGTTTATTAGTCCCTTTATTATTAATCTATCTATTATTAGTATTCTTCTTAACTTTCTTCTATTATTAGCTACTTTATTATTATAGAGTCTTTATCTAAGTCTAGTTCAAGGAGTTATACTTACTTAATTAAGTACTTATATAGTATTTCTTTCTCTTTTTTCTTTACAAGCTCTTCTAATTCCAATTTATAAGTAATCTATTAAAGTAATCTAAGTATATAGTAATAATATTAGTATACTTTCTAGTAGTATTGCTTATATAACAGGTCTTCTTATTTTAGGGTTTTAAAGGTTTCTAATATTTCCTTTATAATTTCTTCAATTCTATCTTTAATCTCTAAAATCTAAGTAATTTCCTCTTATTTTATTATTCTAAAGGTTTAGGGCTTTTTAAAGTAGTAGCCTACTCTATCTTTATTACTCTAGTATATATAGCAATTATCATTATAGTATATAGTCTAGGATAAAGACTTATAGTCTACTTTATTAGCTCTAAATTATTAATTTCTTTCTTTAGGTATAGGTTTCTATCCTATCCCTTAGTTCTTATCTTATCTAAAGGTTTTTTTATTATTTTGGTATTCTTATATAAAGTATTTATACTTTCTATATATATAGTATTTACTAATCTTATCCTTAAGTACTTTAGAGATAACTTCTTTATAGTTAGCTCCTAACTTTATAGGTCCTAAGTAGGTTCCCTATATAATACTCTTCCTATTTTACTACTACTTCTTCTTAGGTATATAGAATTATTTAAGCCCCTTCTTTTCTAGTTATTATATATATTATTAGTTATTAATATATATAGCTATAGTAATATATTTAGCTAGGCTATCTAGTTAGTTAAGTTTTATAATCTTATTCTTAATATTATCTTTTAGTTTTTTATAAAATAGGGCCTTTAGGGGTTCTTCTTCTTATTTAAAGTATAAAGTAGTCTATTAGAATTCTACTGTAAAAGCTAAGGCTGATCCTTTTTATTAAAGGTTATATAGTTTTTATTTATTAGCTCTATCTTTATTTAAGTCTCTAAAAGTATCCTTTAGTACTTCTTTAAATTTAATATAGCTATTAAAAATTTTATCTATAGCTTCTTCTTAGTTATTAGAGTTATTTCTAAGGTAGTCCCTTATTATAAGTTTAAACTATATTATAGTATTTCCTATTAGGAAAGATATTATTACTAGTATCTTATCCTTTAGCTTAATGAGGTCTAGGTAATAGTAGAGGAGGTAAGCTTAAACCTAGATCAAGAATCTGCGAAGATTCTCCTTTATCCTATTAAATTTTTTAGGAGCTTTAATCTTAAAGTATAGATAGGTTACTTAGTCTTTAAGTTTTTTAACCTTTCCTAAGGCATCTTTAAAGTAAACCTTAAGCTAATCTTTCTCCTTTTAAAGTTTATTAATTATCTTCTTTAAATCTTCCTAAAAAATAATACTTCCTTTAGAAGTCAACATCTTTATTAATAGTATATACTTAATAAAATCACTTACTAAATAGAAGTAGTTAATATATTATAATCTATATACTAGCTTATTAATAGTATTAGGTAGATATAACTAGTATATAAAGTATAGGTACCTATTATTAGTAAAGTAAAGTAGTTAAGTAGTATTTATAAGATATCTAGGAGAAGTATATATTTAAGTATAGGGGTATAGTTATACTTAAATTGATTACTAGAGAGTCTTAAAAGATAAACTAGATATATAAGATAGACTATAGTTTATATAGATGTTTCCCTTCCAAGCTCTCTATACTAGTTAACTCTTAGGTTATCTGACTGGTTGCTTTTCTTTACGATTGATTAGTTGCTTGTCAAGATAACCGATCAGTTGCTTCTTAGCAAAAGCAACTACATGACTTGTAATCTTGTTGTGCTACACTGCCTCCATATAACCTGGTTGCGGCCATGTCGTGATATAAATTAGACTTTAAATTAGTTTTTCTCTTTTTAGAGCTTATTAATTATCTTCTTTAAATCTTCTTAAAAAGCTATATTTTCTTTAAAAATTAATATCTTTATTAGTAATATATACTTAATAAAATTACTTACTAAATAAAAGTAGTTAATATATTATAATCTATATATTAGCTTATTAATATATTAAGTAAGTATAGCTAGTATATAAGATATAAGTATTTATTAATAGTAAAGTAAAGTAGTTAAGTAGTATTTATAAGATATTAATAATAAGTATATATTTAAGTATAAGAATATAATTATATTTAAATTGATTACTAGAGAGTCTTAAAAGATAAACTAGATATATAAAACTATTATAACTTTATATAGACTATCTTCTTTTATCTATCTTCAGTCCTTTAGTATAGTTAATTAAGTCCTTGTCTAACTACCTAGTTAACCCTTAGCTTAACTAGCTAGTTAGTTAGTTAGTTATCTAATTAATATATTAGATACTAAGCTACTTGATCTTATAACTAAGCTTGTCCTTCCTAATTCTACTGTTGCTTACCGCTTCCCTTATATAACATAGTCGCAGCTAGGTCGTAATAGTTTATACTATTTTAGTACTAGATTAAAATACTTAGTAATAGGAAACTATTAAAAGTAAAGCCTTTTTTTATTTAGTATAGGCTTCGTCTAATCTAGGTCTAAATATAGGCTCGCCTAATTCCTTACCTCTTAGTAATACGTTTTCATTAGCCTTTAAAAATATTTCTATAGTTTATATAGTGCTAGCTACTATTAGTTTAGATATAGGCATGACCCTAGCTTTCGGGGTCTGGGGTCCTGGGTCTAGGGTCTGGGGTAGTACATAGTTTACCAGGGAAATCTTTGCAGCTTTTGTCAAATTTATACCTTATTGCATTGTTGCATCTGCTAAGAAGCCTGATTTAGTAGGGGTTGGACTTAGTTGTCGCTGGGCATCTAATCCTCGGGAAGCCCGTATGAACTCAGCAGATGCTAGAAGCGGGGAGTAACGGCCAAAGGAAATCATTGTTTTTCGTCCCTGTTGTATGGTGGAAGTTGGAGCCACCCCCACTGCAGAAGATGCTCAGCTAGATCAGTGATCTCTGTGTTAGGATGGTAGCTACCTTGTGCGGTTGTTACAGAGCTTAGATTTAGCTCTACAGGAACTTAGGAGATCTCCACAAAGCCACCTCTGCCAAGATTATGTATATTAATCCAGCATGACCGCCGCAAAGCTCTACACCTTCAGACTTCACGGACCGCCCAGAATGCCCAAGGCTCCTCTCGTAGCCTTTACATCTAACAACTTTAGGAACCATGGTCGCACTATCCTCCATCCAATCGTTGGCTTCTACTCTCCTGCCTGTGCTGGCAGCCGCCACTGCCCTGCACCCTCATCAACCCCGTCAAGCTATCATCACGGAAGATGTCTTTTTCTACGGCCAATCGCCACCTGTCTACCCAACCCGTAAGTGTTCTTCAAAGGACTGAATATCCACCTGACACCCCCCAGCGCGCACACCAAACTGGGTTATGATGATAACCATGAAAACTTCTCTAACAGCTGAAACCTCGGGCCTTGGAGATTGGGCTCCCGCCTACGAAAAAGCCCACGCCCTCGTGTCTCAAATGACGCTTGAGGAGAAAGCAAACCTCACAGTTGGATATCCCCCTCCCAACCGATGCAGCGGCCTCACCGGCTCCGCCATGCGCGTCGGGTTCCCCGGGTTCTGCACTACGGGAGCGGGCAACGGCATCCGACAGACGGATTTCGTGAAAGCTTCCTGACGATGACCCATAGAGGCGGTCCGGTAGTGGCCCATTGAGCTTCGTCATTGTCCTCGCAATTTGAACGGTTGCCTACTCACGAGGAATGCGGTCTCGGTATTGTTGTATCGTCACACGCCTGTCATGCAGCGTCTTATTAGAAAAACGACACAATTATCACATCATCCTCTCCGGCATTTCGGACGAAGGATGTCACTGCTGGGCGAAAACTTTTCACGATTCAGCGATCCTCTATAATTAGACCAAAAGTCTGCGCGACAATCCGACCCTTCTCAGCCTCAGTTCTCGTTTGCTGGTCGTCATAGATGGAAAGCTTTTTGAGTTTCCTAACAAAATGCCGCCAGTATATGCCATTCACCCCTTTCCCCTGGTTTCAACACCCATATTTCAGACCAAAAGAAAATCACGCCAGGTAAATGTATAGGCAGCCTGATAAGCTCCTAAACAGCTCCGAACTAACCACTACATCAGCTCGACATTTTTGACGACATTGCCTCAGAGATGGCCATCATCCACAACACATTGAGTCCCCTTGAGGTTATCCTACTTACAACACCCAACTGGAACCTCCCTTCTACAACCCTTCTCTTGCGACGAGTACCCACAAAGCAACCAAGCACCACATACCCCCTTGAGCTCACACGGCAAAGAAAACTTGCCAATCAACTCGCCCTTTTCTCGAGGATCGCACGACCGACCCTCTAACTCGACCGGATGCTTTAGCAATAGACTGCCCTTCAACATGCCACCCTCAGTTGGGACAAACTGGATATCCTCGGTATCAACGCAAGCCGCTTCCTTGGGGCAGTGCAGCGGTGGCGTGAAGCACACCTTCGCCGTCAAGGGGTCGCAATTCTTGGTGTCGAAAAGGAAATGGAGATTCGTAATCGTCACGCCTCGACGGCTCGCCAAGAAGGGGAATTGGTTCTTCGTCAATGTGAGGGGGAACTCGCGCTTAGCGTGGCGTGATGGATGCCCCCTCTTCCTTCTTCTGTGCGCCGAGTGGCACGGTTTGCGGAGGAGATGCTCATTCCCAGGAGAGGGGGAATCCGTCGGCTCGTCATCCGACGCTTGCATATACGGTGAGTAACAATGGCGCTCATCGTCGCCATGGTTTTTCCTGCACTTCTCGCACCATCCATTTACCGCATCTTTCTGCCCATGTTTGGCACTGGCCCCATGATGACTCTCCTTCCCGCACTGGCACTTGCCATGATTCCTTCCAGTACAATACTCGCTGCACCCCTCCTCTCTGTGGCATCTGCGAGCATCGCACACGGTATCCTTCCTTATCACATTCCACACCTCAGGCATCTCATGGCGGATGTCAAAAAACCGCCACCCGTCACCGGGGAGATGCCGCTGCGCCAGAGTGTTGCTCTCCCTGGCAAACTCGGGTCCACCCTCGCGGGCCGTGAAGTTGATCTGCATGATCAAATCGCTTAGGCTGTTGAAGTCGAACTGGTTGTTTTCAGGCGGCAGCTCGATGCGCCACCGAGAGACGGCGCCCGTGTACTCAAAAGGCAGGTAGCGCGGGTCGTTGAAATTGATCTCGAAGAGTCCCGCGTCGTTCTGGCCCGCCGAGGTGGCGATGGCTTCTGTTCCAGCATACCACTTCCATACGTGAGGATCGTTATGGCAGGTAGTTTGCTCGGTGCTGGCACCCGCCCCATCCTTGTTCTTCTTCCCCGGGCAACTCTTGCGGGTATCTTTGGTGCTACGAAGGGGCCGGAAGCGGATTGTGCTGCACAATTGCTGCAGCTTGCAGTGGACCCCTGTGTATGGGCCTGTAACACACGGGACGGTCAGCGAAACGGACTTGATCCGCCGCATGAAGTGCCCCGGATAATCGAGGTCGAAGAGCCACTCCGCGAGGTCCACTTCGCAGTGGCCAGTGGCCTTAAGAAGGACAAACGCCGCTGGGAAGTGTAGACGGAGAGAGACGTGCTTGGTCAGCTCGTATTCTCTGCAGTGCTTGCTCATGTGCGCTCGTTCCATTGAGGACAGAGCCAACTCTAGCTTTTCGCCCTCGAGGAGTCCTTGGTGGAGGCTGTCCCACGACCCGAGCGAGGCGGGGACGTACGAGAGGTCCGTGTCGCCGAGCTCGAAGCGCAGGGCCTGCTGCGCCTCACGCGCCGTCTCGAGGGCCAGCTCGTAGCACTGCCGGTATAGCGCCAAGTTCTCCTGCTGAAGGTACAGGTACAGCTCGTACCGCGATGTCTTGTCGCGCGCAAAGTCCTGCACCTCCGCCGAGTGTTCGATCCGGCGTTGAGTGTTGTCTAGCTCCCTGAGGGCACTGTCGAGGCGCCGGCGCGAGGCTAGCCGCTGCCGCTTGATCTGCTGGATCTCCAGCACGGCGAGGTCGCAGCTGTGCTGCCACTCGTCCTCGCGCCGCTCCCACCCGGCTTGGGTCAGGGATAGCCCTGCGCTGGTGCCCGAGATGTCGGCGACCGTGTTGAGTATGCGCGCGGCGGCCGCAAAGCCCGTGCCCAGCTTGACACCCACGGGCATCTGGTTAAACTGCAGTGGCGTGCCGGCCATGCCGGCGATGCCCATCCACATGTCAGGCACGGCGGCCATGCTTTGCCCGACGCCGTCGACGATGGTTGCGCTGGTGCGGCTGGCCATGCTCGCCGTCGTCGCTGCCACGTGCGCGAGTTCGCCCGTGTTGAGGCCCAGTTCGATCAGCCCCTGGAAGTACTGTAGGCGCGTGATGGCATGGGCCATCTGCTTGTCGAGCGCCTGAACGTCCCAGTCAGCGGCGCGGTACGCATTCTTGAACACTTCAAGGCCGAGTTCCGTCATTTGCCGTTCTTGAGCCAAGCGAAGGGACGAGAGCGCCTCGCCGTCGGCTTTCTCGATTGCAGTCTGTAGCGCCGCAGCTGTGACCTTGGCCAAGCTAACCCACTGCAGTGCCTTGGAAAGGACGGTGGCGAACCTGTACGGGTGGCAGCAGGAAAAGCAGCATGATGAACCGCACTCATCCAGTCCGGTCTTAGTTGACTCGAAGTCGAATCTCGTATGAGAGCCAAAGTGCGCCAGGTCCCGGCCTAGCTCTCCGTTCCTCAGGCGCTGCTTGTTCAGTGACACTCTCAGGGACTCTAAAGCATTGCCAGCACGATAGTAAAGCTCCATTAGGCGTGGGTTGAGTGGCGCTGCGTACGGCACAAATGCGCCAACCGTCATTGCGCCGTCCGTATTATCCTTGGCATGTACCCTCTGGGGGTATGGACCTAGGACGCGCTCGATTACGGAAAGGAGAGCCAGAGCCCGCTGCGAGGCCTCCAGCGAGTTCCTACACCGCAGCGTACCGGCCCACTCCAGGAGCGTTTCCAGGTACTCGAGGGTTGCGGCACGCCCCGGTGCCCTGGCCGGCTTGACAGGCGCGCTAGGGCAGCAAGGAAGGTCAGGGGGAAAACGGCCCTGCGTCGCGGCATCTCCGGCAGCAACAGCCTCCCTGCCCGACCCGTTTCCGAGCGATATAGAAAACAGGTTTCTGTTGTCGTCCGAGAATACATTATTACCCTCTCCCTGGACCAGGCCCGGATTGGGGACGATAACAGCTTCTTCGCACTGCATCCACGAGTTATCCCTCCCTAGGGGATCGAACGCCAGCCTGAGCCAGTCCGACGCCTCTTTGAAGCGGCAATCCGCCTTTAGAGATGTGGCTACCACTAGTGAGGTGCTGAAGGTGGTAACCGGCACCAGCGGGGCACCCGGCTCAGAGTACAGGAAATAGGGGAATGCCGTAAGAGAACTGGCTAGCGGTGCCGGGAGACGTAGCGTCGGCGGGTTGGTGCTAGCGACGGCCTCGGGGAGCACCACCGCCGAGTCGGTAGCGATGTCGTATCGGAACCCCTGGGTCTGGTCATTTGCGAAGAGAGAGAAGGCGAGGGAGTCGAAGGTCCGTCCGGCGAGGTCGAAGTTAAGGGTGCTTAGCTGGTTCTCGGTCAGGGGGATCCCCTCCGTCGAGCGCCGTGGATCCAAGAGAACGCCCATGTGCACGCGCGTCCAGCGGAGGTGGACGAGTGGCTGGGACTTCCACGCCAACATTCGCGGCGTCGGCGCGTCCCAATCCGAGGTCGGGTCGGCCTCCCTCGTCCGGGGATCGATCTGCCGCCCCGTCCTAGTAGTTGGCAAACCAACGCCCGGCGTATTCTCATGCAAGTCGGCGTTCTGTGGTGCGGGGGCGTCGGCTGGATCAAAGCGACGAGCGTCCTCGAGCCAAAAGTAGTACTCATCCACGACCGGTGCGTGGTCTTCGTTGCAGACGCAGCAGGGATTGGGGGCGCTGCTGCTCACATACGGCGCCGCAATGGGCAGTCCAGAGGCCGCGACGCGCAGGAATCGCGTCCCCAGGCGTAGCGCGGCTTGGATCCACATAGGGATGTGATTGAGGGCCTCGGCACCTGGAAGGAGGATGAGCGCCGCCCTGGAACTGTTGGCCGAATCGGTTGACGGCGCCAACTTTGGGGTAGCGAGGTTCGGAACATCTTGGATTGGGCAGTATCACAGCAAGCTCCGGCCCGGTGGCGAGCCAAGTCGGTTCCGCGCTGTGGTCAGGCATCCCGAGAAGCTGTAGGCCTTCATCGCGGGCGTAGCGCTGGCTACTGAGATGGAACGCCTGAACACCTGGAATGCGGCGCTTCCCTGGCAGGTCCGGGAAAGTCACCTGTGACCAGTACTGAGCACTCTCCGGTTGCGAGATTGTAGAAACGTCAGCGCCGAGTGACTTCTTCAGAGACTGGAAGCCCTCGCTCTTGGACAGCTTTGCCGCCTCCTCCCAGTGAACCCAGTTCTCGTAGTACCACTTCCGCCTCTGGGCGGCTTGCCACTTATCGAACGACGAGAGCTCACAGTCCCACCGCTTGAGGAGCGCTTCATCCGGGCGGAACGTGGCGCTCTCGAGTCCGAGAATGACGCGCTGCATAAAGCGTTGAGTGGCAGCAATGGCGTCGTCGATCCGCGTCGTGGTCTCGCCGATGCCTGCCTCAACGTCGAGCAGAAGACGGTCGGTGAGGTCTGCGGCTGGATGGTTGTGAGCGGCAAGGAAGGCGAGAAGAGCGGCGCGAGCGCGAAGGCGCAGGCCATCGTTGAGGGCAATCGTAAGACTCAACCTCGGCGGCGCGTCTGTTTGAGATAGGGCGGAACGCTGAACGAAGTGCATGAGGTTGGCGTTGCCTGTCATCCCGTCTATCTCGGCGTTGCCATCATGGCTCGCAGCCCACAGCGCAGGCCGACAATGGATCAGCTCAGAAACAGGTGCATAAAAGTGCCCCTTCAGGCGTTCGACGTATCTCCCGGCAAACCACACACGCGTCCCCCACCTCTCATCCGCCAGGGCCGAGATATTCTCCGAGTTAGAGATCTCCCACACGCCGTTCGGCGGCTGGAACTGAAAGTACTGCAGTGATAGCTTGGCGAGCGTGATGTCAATGTCGAGGAACCGCACAAGCTGCGAGACAGGCTGCGGCGAGTCCCCATCGGCATGGTAGAAGAGAAGCCAAACGGGCGGCTCGCACACTTCGTGCACCGAGCGCCTCAGGCAAGCATAGTCGAAGATACGCTCAAACCAGTCGAATAGCGCGGCGCTGCGCTTCCAGCTCGGCACGACCCTCTGGTCGGCTTCCACAGTGGGTGGGAAATAGGTATCTCCAACAGGCAGGAAGTTGAAGTCAAAGTCAGCACGGTGGACGCGGAAGGCCCCTTCACCATCTAGGTAGTATGCTACACCACCGAATTTGTTCGGGTGGGACAGGAGGTAGCCCAACTCGCTCTCCCACTCGCATGCGCTCCGGGAGGCCGAGAGGCAGAAGCGGTGGGCGAAGAGCACAGACTTGAAGGCGCGTTGGTAGGTGCGGCGGATGTCGCGGAGCGAGGTAAGGTAGCGATCGTAGACACCCTCGTAGTACATGCCCCTCCCGTCGTTGTACCCAATCCTGCCCGAGCGATCCTTGAGATACAGATTTGTATGGGGGACCTCCACGAGGCAGTTGTTTGTGTCTGGCCCGGTGTACTTGAGGACGAACCCGGTGTGGAAGTGGCGAAGGTCGTCGGTGTCGTTAAAGTCCGGCTCAGGCTGGCGAAAGTTGACTGTGATATCGTACGCGCCGCGGCGGAGGGGGATGGGCTTGGAATAGCTGACTGGGACATCGTACTTTCGCGGGGAGGTTGCGTCCTCGTCGAAGCCTTGTTCAAGGAGATACCATGTCTTCTGGCCTCGCTGTAGCGTGACGGACCACTGCTTAAGCTTCTCGCAGTGGCAGGCTCCATCATCGTCGCCAGAGTGCTTCGGGCAACGCATAGCGAAGTGGTAACAGCCATCATTCTCGACGAGCATAACTCCAGACCAGGTGACGGTAAAGGGCTCGGCACCAGTGAGCACGTCTCCCGTGTCTTGGTTTAGGGTGAAGCCATTTTTGAAGCTGGCGAGGACGCTTTGCTCCTTATCCACCACGATGTTCAAGCGTGGCAAGATGGTGACAACGGGCGAATTCCAGTAGTTATTCGCAGCACCCCAGCAGCTCAAATCACCGCCGGTCTCTGTCCACGACGCCCCATATTGTCCGGTGTATTCTCCGAGAAGGCCCGTGCCGGTTAGGCCCAGAAGAGCAGCAAAGGCGCCACCCGTCAGCTGGGGGATGATGTCAAACCCAAAGGGGCGAGCTCCCGAGTCGTCCTCCCACGGCGTCTGGGCACGGTTCCCGTCTGCGATGAGCCGCAGGAGAATCTCCCACGCGACTTTCGCGCCAGCGCACTCATCGTCCCCCTTCTCCTCAGCGCAACGACACTCGGCGCTATCGATGTTCGCAGCCGCCACGACAGCGTCGTGGATATGATGCGCAACAACGCGGGAACGCCGCACGAACCGCGCAAATTCAAGCTGGAAGAACTGCCACCGCTTATATACGCACGGCTCTTGGATCATGTACTCGGCCGCCCGGCCGAAGTTGGAGAAGATAAATGCGAACGGGGTCAGCACCGCCCGCGGCGCGAGGTACAACCTCTGCACGGCGCCGCACTCCTCCTCGCTGAGCTGGCGCAGGTCGCGTAGGGCACGGAGTACGTCACCGTCGCGCAACGGCAGGCGCGTCCACAGGATTCCGGGCCGCTCGTCGCCAAGCTCGATGTGGAATGGAGAACACTCGTCCGCACGCGTCCAGAGCGCGGCGTTGGTGGTGCCCATCGGCAGCTGCGTCTCGAAGCGCCGGGCGCCGGGCCAGACTGTGCGTCCCTCCTCTTCGAGGATCTCGGGAAAGAAATGCTCGGCGAAAGAGGTGCCGTAGTAGTCGTACTGCTCGCCGAAGCCCATCTGGCGCATGGTCGCATCCATCCGAGTCCAGGTCCAGTGGCAGGCGTCGTCTTTGGAGACGCACACGTCCAGAAGCTTGCGGCGCAGCGCCCAGAGGCCGTGCGTGCCTTCATCCTCGGGCACGTTGAGGGGGTCGTCGAGGGACTCGTCCTCTTCAGTGCTGGGGTACGGGTCGTCGCCGCGCAGGTGCGGCTTGTTGGTGAAGAGGAACATGATTTCTCCGACGGTAAACTTGGATGCGTAGATCTTGGAGAGCACTTCGACGAAGCGGATGGTGCAAGTGGGTTGCGAGTCCCACCTGTACGTGGCGCCATCGAACCCAGCAAGACTAGCAATGTCTTCAAAATTCTCGGCGATAATCTTGCGCCACGGTGCGGGCCGTTTGGGGCAGTTGAAGGCCGCGATGCTATATCGTTCAACACCATCAAGGATAGCCTCAATCGCCCACCTTCTTGGGGGGGTGTTGGCTTCAGCCCCTGACCAGAGGGCGAGCAGCTGCGTTCGCTGGTCGGGCTGAGTTGAATTGATATTCGACGTGTCAGTGTCGGTCCATGGAAGATTCCACACTTCTTTGAGCATCAGGAGCGACGGAAGCTGCACGATGAAGTTGGGGTTGACGTTCGAGTTGTTGAACAGGTGTAGGACCTTGCAAATATCGGCGAGCGTACTCATTGGGATGGCTACCTGACAGCGCCCCCGAAGCCTCCGCCATAGCCGAGCAAAGATGACCATTCTAAGGAACTCGCCGAAAGAGGTAGCGTCGGTATCCCAAGCTATGCGCACACTCTCGGCGCAGCACGGGAGGCATGGCGGAAACTCCGAGTCGTCAGCCGCAGGGTTTATGTCCGGCCGGAAGCTCACAATGCCGCTTCTGTGCAGCTCGAGGAACTCGCCATATGATAGGCCGGTAACCTCCAAGAAGAAGGTAACCTGAGAGATAGTGTCGGTCGCTGGAGGTGTTTCGTCACGAATACCCAGCATCTGTAACGCTGTGTGGCCCGACATCTCGCCTCCAAAGACAATGGACGTTTCCTCAAGGGACATGCAAATGTATTCGATAGCGATATCCGAGCGCACAGGAAATCGCCAGAGATCCTGCTGGAACTCGGCTGGCTCCAGCGCCGCGTCCTGCGGAAGCTCGGTTATCGCCTTCTGGAATGTGCGTAGTGTCTCGAAGCGCGACGTTCCCAGGGTTTTGAGATACGTACGCCCGATGTCGAGGCCCTGCGAGTACGGCAGCTCCGGCCGGAGGAGCTCCGTCTTGAGCAGTTCGTAGATGTTGGGCATGGCTACCGCCTGCGGAGTTGAATGCTGCGGGAGTGCCCGGAGGAGATCAGTGGCCGACAGGGAGCCGGGAACCTGGAGCGGTTCGGCGCCAGGTATGTCCAGTTCCGTGAGACCGTTGTCAAGGTTGTTGTAAATCTGGCCCTCGTAAGCCTCCTGGGCGAATCCGACGGCGTAGCCTTCCAGATTCTCATTGACGATGTCCACAACTGGCAGAGCGAGATCTTGATTGGCACTGGTGACTCGGAGAGTACCGAAGTCGCCACGGCGCAGCCTGAGGGCGTCGCGCAGGGTTGACTCGCCGTCCGACACTACTAAGAGGTCATGAAGATACTGGATAGGACCGAAGGGCGAGAGATGGCAAGGCGGGACGCAGTCGACCAGCGACCCGGAGTTGATGGGCTGGAAAGTTCGGCTGGGCGGCGTGTCTCTGTTGTCCGAATTCCAGGGTAAGTCCAGTGCGAGCGCGTAGATGTTGGGCGCTCTCTGGTATGCGACAGTGCCGACCATGGCCTTGGTAAACGAAGCCTCTGGTAGCTGCAAGATGCTGCCGACAGTGCTGAAACCTCTGGCGTGGAGTGCTTCCATGAAGGAGAACCTAAGGCTAGGAGTTACTACGTAGTACGCAAGTTAGCTTAGTACTTCCAAGCTGTAGTGGGTGAATTGATCTCCACTCACAGCCAAGGTCCGACACCCTGAAGAGTGTCCAGAGCTCCTCGACGGCCCTTGTAACAAAAGACGCAATGTCCGCGCTACCCCCAAACAATTCCAGGGCCGCATCGTACACCTGCTCCCTCATGTCGGCGTTAAATGGCTCTGAAAAGGAAAAGGCAGTAAATGAAGCAAAGAACTGGACCAACACGTCTCGGTCAAAGTCGCCGTCAAAAAAGGGGATGCCAGATGGTGTGTGTCTCTCAGCGGGCTGCGTGCCAGCGGGAACGAAGAGGATCTTGGCGATATCCACCACAAATGCATGCACTCGTGCTGCGAGGTCGCCGAGCACGTACCGTGCGGGAAGCAGATCCCTGTGATCCTGGAAGAAGGCCAGCCACGCCTGCTCCGAAATCTGGAGGAGGTCGTCAACGGTAGCGACTAGCGCATCATGGGGCGTGCGCAGTGACTGCAAGACACCAGTAATCAGGTCTTCCTGGTTGGGGGCAATGATCTCGAGGATCGCAACGAGGTAGGCGGGCGATGAGAAGAGCGGGTGCCAGAAAACATCGAGGAGACGCTCATCTGCGCCCTCAAATTTGAGCCAGGAGCTCACAAGGTCCGAGATATCGGCGTTTCCGGCAAGTTCGACGAAGCGGTTGGCCGTGGTCCGGACGAAGGGCTGCAGAGCAACAAGGCGCCTGATGGCTTGGTTCTGGTTAATAGTTGTCGGTGGGGTGGCTGTCAAGGTCGAGCTTTCAGAAACGTTGCCGTCATGGTCTGGGGAATGCAACACGCCGGCGTCGATGGCCTGACGAAGGAGGTCATGGAGCGTGTCGGCCGAGCTGGTGAGAAGCACCTTAATACGGGCCTCAAAGGCCTGAGAAATGGCGTAGGCAGTGGTGAGGGCGTATATGAAGGGAGCGGGGACGACAAAGGGCGGACTGAGAGCCTGAACTTCAGTATCAGGCGGAACGATACTTCCGGTCAAGGAAAGTTGGGGCGCTGTTCTCGCCGCCGTGTGCGAGGCGTTCTCCTTGACGGGCACGTCGATGGTAGCCATCCGACCCTGCTGGTGCGTGTATTGCTCCGCTTGTACAGCAGTCACAAGACTGAAGATGTAGTTGGCTAGCTTCAGCGCGTCGGCACTCTGCAGGGCGTAGTAGGAGGTCCTCTCGCTCTCAAACTTTTGCCTATCCATCTCCAGCTCCCTGGCTTTCTCCTTGCCCTCCTCCGAATCAGAGAGAGCGCCGAGGGTGAATAGGTCTTCAAATATGATCGGTGGGTTGTCGCCGCTGGTGTTGGCGGTTGGAAAAGGCGCCGCTGGGGCAGGATTGACGGTGCGATTGTTGATCAGCTCCGAGGCAATTTGCTGGCACTCAGCCGTGGTCAGGAATCTCGTCATACCCCCGATAGTTGCCGCTCCATCAGGGTGGTCTTTTTCCAAGATATCGTTGATGGCGTCGTGAAGGGCCTCAAAGCTAGGCGGCTTCCCGTCCCGGCTGGGGAAGAGCACTGTGGCGCCATCAGGAAGTGGCTCATCCAGCACATCAATAGTGAGATAGATGTCGGTGCCAGCCCGAGTGTACACATTCTGCTCGGTGGAGAGAGACTTCGTCGTGGTCGCGATGTTGAAGTCGATGACCTGGTTGCGTACAGAAACCCGGGGATTTCCAGTTCCACTGGTCAGGCTGATCTGGAGCCGGACGTCAAATGAGGTGGACGTAGGATACTCGAGGGCGTCTCCAATTTCTTCCTCGTTGATTACAATGACGGCGGTCGCCACCGAGAGCATCGCGAGAGCACTAGTAGTTGGCTTGAGATGCTGGAGGATTGAAGTGTTGAGTCGCGGCGGATCGCTCTGCACGACCAGCGGGGGGACTTTTGATTCGTTTGGAAGAGGCGCTAGGCCGCTTGCGCTTCCGAGCTCTCGGTCGGTGCCAGCAGTGCGGACCGTCTTATCAAAGGCGGTGATGTTGATATTGGACAGCGCATCGCGAAATTCATCCGGGGACACCAGCTTAGTTGGGATGATGCGGACCAGGAAGTAGGTGGCAGACATGGTGCTGGTGTGCTTGATGAATTGATAAGACGATGTGTCCTCGCGCCTTGTCTCCGTGCTTGGTCAAGCCTTTCTTGTACTTTTGGACTTTGGTCCAATTTTGGTGATAATACAGCGATTCGGCTTCCCGTGAGACTGTGTCAATGAGATTCAATGAGAACCTTGATGCGATGTAGTAGTATTGATGGCGTTGTGGTTCTAATCAAGCTTCCTTGCGTGTATGCTCTAACTCGGGTGTGAGATCGTGATCCCCAGATTACCACGGACCTGCGACGGGAGAGGAGTAGTAGAGTACCTTAGGGGCGAGTCCTCGAGCTTCGAGCGACTCTCTGGATGTGGATGTCTGAGAGCTCAACCAAACATAATAATCACAGTTAGAAAGGGACTTGGAAGTACACTGGAAGCAGAATATTGGATTATTTTATTTAAATACTTATTGCAGGTCTGGAAATCATCTACGAGAACTAATATATACAAAGATGAATTGCGTACTTGTGCGGTAAGACCCGGAAAGCTTCAAAACGCTGCTGTGGTATCATGGTGCAAGGCCGAGATGACGCTATACGAGCTGGAACGTATGGCAAGGTATGACAATGGCGTGTTCTTGAGGCTATAATGGAACTTGTATACCGAAAATCGTCGTTGTCTACGGATAGAGCTGTCAGCTTGTCACTTTATATCACTCAATCCATATGCTCAACACGTATTTACAGCGAAGGTTGCTTAACGACGTACATCGGGCGCAGACAGCTCCTGTGTATTAGAGCGACATCGAAGATGTCATTATAGGCAGTCCATGACACTACACCACCAAAATGAGTCTCTGCAGTGAATAGAATCAGTTCGCTGTATACCAGAGAGTGACGCCAGTGGCTACCGAGGTTAACGAAGCTGACCAGGACATCCCTCTCTTAGTATTCAGCAGCTTCGCAAACAAGCACTCAGTAATCTAAATCAAGAATGCAGCTGAAGGAAGAGGGGAGGGTGGGTATATTCACATCTATCTTACATCACACGTGGGATTCCTCGATACGAAGGTATTATGGGGAGGCTGCTGATCCCCTTACGGATGTGCAGGATCCCTACTATCTGTGGACGGATGTTACCGGCGGCTTTGCTCTCTTCTAATCTGGTAATAAAGGCTTGAGCTCGTCACTGTGACGGACTGGGCCCGCGGGTAGGTTCGGCGATGCCGGAACCTGGGTACCGTATGCCGACGTCATGCCACGGGTATGGACCTCGGCTTTGGACCTCGGCTTTGGTACTTCAGGCCGGGCCGGGTATCTACACTTGTCACTTAGTTCTCTCTCTCTTCATTCGAAGCAATCCAGTCAATTCTGCCCCGCCTTGTGCAATCATTCATCGCGTGGCCTGGTACAGTCACAGCTGCCAGTCTTGTAGTTAGACAAGCAGGCTTAACGCTTCAGATCTAAGATTCAACCTTTAGGTGTAGTGTGTCTAGAACGTTAGATATGTGTAAATGCTCATATTGCTGTTGAAGGTGTGCTAAGAACTAAATGTCAACAGTGTGCACCTAGATAGGGCCACTGGAGTATGCTGGGAGATGTGAGTGATGTAATTAGTCTTAAAAGTGAGGAAACTGGCTGACTCGGGGTATAACTCATCATGACAATTGATTTACTATCTTCCTTCTGCCTAATCCCTTATACCCACCATTAACCTCTATGGCTGACATCACTAAGATGTAAAAGAGCATCATTATGGAACCTATGAGCTGCTTATCTCTATCCCTGCCCTAAAAGTGAGGAAACCGGGAGACTCTGTACATAACTCATCATGATGATCGATTTACTATCTTCCTTTTGCCTAATCCCTTGTTATACCCACCATTAACCTCTATGGCTGACATCACTAAGATGTAAAAGAGCATCGTTGTAGAACACATAAGCCGCTTATCTCTATTTCTTTCACATTTCTAGATGAGCCGTATGGTCTTGGAATATCCCGCCAAAACGGAATTCTGAGACCTTGACAGTAAAGATATTCAAACGACGAGCATCAACCACCAAGACAAGATGAACTTGGGCACAAAAGACGTCAATAACATACCTATATAGTAGACACCTCCTTCAGCAAGTCAACGCTGGGAGGTATTACCTATCCTGAATCCCCTCTCTCTGTCCCGGCCGCCAGAGCCTCAATTGCGGTCCAGCCTCAGCTTTTCAAGTCACAGTTGTGTCCCCGGCAATGTTTGCGCCAGCCAAACAAACCCCAGGGCAGCGGGGAGCAGGCGCCTTCCCAGCAGGACACCACCAAGGGGCCGCTCTCCAGCAGCCCAACGCATCGCAATCGCAAAGCGCATCCGTGTCGGCCGACGACAGGAGCAACAATGGCAATGGCAACAAAGCGTCGGCGCCCATGGGCAACTCGCCCTTCTCCCTCCCGTCCATCACGCTGCCCAAGGCAGGCGGGTCTGTACGCGGCATGGGCGAGAAGTTTGCCGTCAACGCCGCGACGGGGACGGCGAGCATCACGATCCCCGTCGCGACAAGTCCTGGCCGAAATGGAAACGGCGTACAGCTCGCCTTGTCGTACGACTCGGGCGCGGGTAACGGGCCGTTTGGCATGGGCTGGTCGCTCTCGACACCCTCGATCCGCAGAAAAACGGATAAGGGAATTCCGCGCTACGTCGATGCCCGCGATGTGCACGACTCCGAGTCAGACGTGTTCCTGGCGGCGGGCGCAGAGGACCTGGTGCCTGTGCTGGAGTGGAGCGAGGAGCGCGGCGAGTTTGCCAGCGGCAGGCACAGCATGAGCCTGCGCTGTGAGGGAGACCGCACGTTCCACGTCTTCGCCTACCGGCCCCGCATCGAGGGCAGCTTCCAGCGCATTCTCCGCCTTGTGGACGCTGCCACGGGCGAGACGCACTGCTGGGAGGTCACTGCACCCGACAACTCGACCACTGTTTTTGGAGACTCGGACAACTGCCGCATCAGCGACCCCAGCAACCCCAAACACGTCTTTGAATGGCTGCCCTCGCGCACGTTCGACGAGAGGGGCAACCTCATTCTGTTCACTTACAAGAAAGAGGACTCGGCGGGCGTGGCGACAGATGCGCCCCACGAAGCGCACCGCAAGAACAAAACACGGACAGCCCATCGCTACCTCAAGTCCATCAAGTACGGCAACACGGTCTCGCGCGTCAGTCCGCAGTTCGTGCAGAGCGGCACCGACTGGCTGTTCGAGGTCGTCTTCGACTATGGCGAGCACCACGAGTCCGTGCCTCTGTCCGCAGAGTGCCGCCCCTGGCCCTGTCGCGCTGACCCCTTCTCGTCGCACCGCGCTGGATTCGAAATCAGACAGTACCGCCTGTGTCGTCGCGTCCTCATGTTCCATCATTTCCCCGACGAGCCTGCCATTGGCCGCGACTATCTTGTTGCTTCGCTTGAGCCTTGTTACCGGGCGGTGGGCGCCAACAAGAAGACGGGCTTGGCCATCACCACCGTCCTCAAGTCCATCGACCATCTGGCCTGGCGGCGTCGCGCTGATGGGGGCTACGACAAGGGCGGGCTGCCGCCCCTCGAGTTTACCTACTCGGAGGCAGCACCCGCCAAGGTCCCAGCGGAGCTGGACAGCCATTTCCTGGCCAATCTGCCCGTCGGCTTCAACGACACAACCTACCAGCTCGTGGATCTCGAGGGCCAGGGACTGGCAGGCGCCGTATCTAGAGTCGACGGTAGCCTCCTTTACATCCCCAACAACGGACATGGTCAGTTCGGGCCGGCCGAGACACTTCTATCCATGCCGGCCTCTGTATTCTCGTCCGCTGCAAAGGCATCCTGGGTAGATCTTGCTGGCGAAGGCAAAGTAGAGCTTGTCAGGTTCGATGATCCGAGCCCCGGCTTCTACAAGAGGAACTGGGACGAGCCTGGAGGCTGGGACTCGTTTCGGCCGTTCGGGATGTTGCCCAATGTTGCGTGGGCGAATGCCGACCTCAAGTTCATCGACGTCACTGGTGACGGTCTTGCCGATGCCGTGGTGCTCGACGACAATCTCATCTGCGTCTACCGAAGCCGGGGCGACGAGGGCTTTGACGCCGCCGAGTACTCACACCTCCCGCTTGATGAAGACTCGGGTCCCCGCCTCTTGTTCTCAAATGGCGTCGACACCATCTACGCCGCTGACATGATAGGCGACGGCCTGTCCGACCTCGTCAGGATTCGCCAGGGCGAGGTGGTATACTGGCCAAATTTCGGCTACGGACGCTTTGGGAGCAAGGTGGTCATGGAAAATGCCCCGACGTTTGACTTCTCCAATAACTTTGACCAGTCCCTGCTGAGACTGGCAGATGTGGATGGATCCGGGGTGACAGACCTGGTGTACCTCGGGGGAGAGACTCCTACCGTGTATCTGAACCTTTCGGGCAATGGGTGGAGTGACGGAACCCCCATCCATGGCTTCCCGTCAGTCAACGCCGAGACAAATGTGCAGGTGCTTGATCTTCTGGGCAAGGGGACCGCCTGCCTGGTCTGGTCTTCAGCACTCCCGGGAGACGCCCAGCGGCAGGTTCGCTACTTGGACCTTATGGAGCAGGGCAAGCCCTACCTCCTGACTGCCATGGAGAACAACATGGGATCCGAGCACAAAATCTTTTATACCAGCTCGAGCGAATTCTATGCCAGAGACAAGAAGGCTGGCCGGTCCTGGATTTCGCATCTCCCATTTCCGGTCCAGTGTGTCGAAAGTATGCAGACCGTGGACCGCATTAATGGTAACATCTTCACAACGCGCTATGCTTACCATGATGGCTACTTTGACGGCCCGGAGCGCGAATATCGAGGTTTCGGCATGGTGGAGACCTGGGATACCGAGCACTACGCCAACTTGGACGACAACGTCCGGCAGCACTCCAACATCGATCCCGTATCACACATCCCGCCTATTCTAACCAAGACCTGGTATCACACGGGACAGTATCACGACGACCGTTGTTTGACGAGTCACTACCGTCAGCAATACTTTGCCGATGATACCCTTCATCCAGGGCTGGCCGAGATGCAACTGGCAGAAACACTCTTGCCCACATCTCTGCGAGTTCCCTCACACAGTGTGCTCTACATGGCAAACTACCAGGAACAGCGGGAGGCGTATCGGGCCTTGAGAGGAGCGACCCTGCGATCTGAGGTCTACTCGCTCGATGGAACCCACATGGAGCCCATTCCCGTGACAGTCTCGCAGGCCAACTTCACGATTGAACAACTGCAGCCACTGGGCGCGAACAAGCACGCCGTTTTCATCGTGCACCCGAAACAAGGGGTGCAGATGGAGTACGACCGCAAACTGTACTCTGTCGGCCCGCGCAAGTTCTTGGATCCGCGCGTCGAGCATTCCGTGACGCTCGAAACAGACTATTTCGGCCACCCGCTCAGAACCATGGCCATCAATTACGGAAGACGTTACGACGACTCCCATACCAGCCTAACGGATGAGGACCGCGAGCGCCAGCGCCGAACATTTGCGATGCTCACAGAGACGAGCTACACCAACATGATCGACACGGAAACTGCCTACGTCTTGCCGCTGGTAGCCGAAACCAGTGTCTATGAGGTGGTCAACCTCCTATCCGCAGCAAAACACGGCCATGAAAGCTGTCGCTGGGCTGATTTCAACGTGTGTCGTCGATTAGCGGGCACCCTATCGTCGGGCAAGTTCGACATTCCGTTTGAGAACTTTGATGGGCCATATCCATCCTCGGCGAGACCCTATCGTCGCATGACCAAGAAATCTCGGTCCATCTACAAGAGAGACGATCTCACGGGGCCTCTCCCATTGGGAATCATTGAGCCTATGATGCTGGCTTGGAAGAACCACAACTTGATCTTCACCGACGAGCAAGTGCAGAGATTTGTCGACTCCGGAAAGCTTAAGAAAGACGAAGTCGAGGCCTTGTTTCGCGTCGAGGGGGCCTACACGCGGTTTCCAGACGAGCGAGGTTGGTGGTCCGACACCGGGCTTGCGTTCTACTCGCCGAACCGAGACGATTCTGCCGAGGAGGAGCTGCTCCATGCGAAGGAAGGCTTCTACTTGTTTCGCCGATCGAGGACTCCATGGGACACAGATCAAGCCCCTGCCGAGACCATCTACGCGTATGACAAGTACCAGCTGCTGGTACAAAGCGTCACGGACCCATATAGTAACATCGTCTCGGTGGGCGAACGAGACAAAGATTCGGGCAAACTGGTTCGGTATGGCTATGACTACCGACTCTTGATTCCTTTCGTCACCATGGACGAAAACAGAAACCGGAATGAGGTTGTGTACGATCTTCTCGGACGAGTCACGGCCACGGCTGCAAGGGGAAAGCCCGAGGATCACGACGGCGATGATGTTGGCAGAGCAGCAACTGACGTGTCTGAGAAAAACATCAAGTCGTTCTTTCAAGCGCCGCGACTCCATGCGTCAGACCTCCTGGGAACAGCCACGTCGCGGGTGGTCTACGACATGCACGCCTTCTTCCGGACCAAGCAGTCCAAGGATCCGCAGCCCAATTGGATCTCAACTATTGCTCGCGAGACACATGAGTCCGACCTGGAGCCGGGTGTCGGGACGAGGACTTTTGTCGGCTTCTCTTACCTTGACGGTGGCGGTCAGCCCATACAAGCCAAGTCCCAATGTGAACCCGGGCCGCTAGAGCCAAGCGATGCTCTCGAAGCACAGACAAAGAAAGAGCAGCGGCATGAAAATATAGTCCACCATCGATGGCTCACCAGCTCCTGGGTCATCAACAACAACAAGGGGGACCCCGTGCGGAGCTATGAGCCTTTCTTCTCCGACACACATCATTTCCAAGACAAGGCAATCCACGGCGTTTCGCCCATATTTATCTATGACTCGCTGTCACGTACTGTGGCCATCATCAACCCCAATCACACCTGGACGAAGAGTGTTTTCTCCCCGTGGGGCCTGCAGGCGTGGGACAAGACCGATACCGTCCTCATTTGCGACCCGGCACAGGACCCGGACGTAGGCGGGTTCGTCCAGCGGCTTCCGAAGAACGAGTATCTGCCGACCTGGTATGATCAGCGCAAGGACGGCCAGCTCGGCGCAGAGGAGGCAGCGGCCGCGCAGGCCTCTGTGCATAGCGCTACAACCCCATCCGTGTCATTTAACGACGCTATGGGCCGCGAGTGTGTGAGGTTTGAGATACTCCGATCCTCAATCCCGGTGTCAAACAAAGAAGCAGCTAGTGGTGACAGAATTCTCCGCCAGGCCACATACCTCGACATCCAGAGCTTGCCCTACAAAGTCATCGATACGGAAGGCCGCACAGCCAGCCTCTTGCGCTATTGCTTCGCTGGGGAGGTAGTCCACGAACGGAATATGGACACGGGTGATAAGTGGTCACTCAAGGCTGTGGATGGCAGCATGCTGCGCACGTGGAACGGCCGGGGCCAAGTCTTTCGGCCGGTCTACGACTCCAAGCGGCGTGCCCGCGAAGTGCACGTTCGGGATGGTGAGATCGAGTACCTCACCGAGAAGACCGAGTTCGGGGATGAGCTGCCCGATGCTGAGGGCGAAAACGCGCGTCAAAGAATTGTGGCCGTGTTTGACCAAAGCGGTGTCACGCGGACGCCGGCCTACGACTTTCGGGGACGTGTTGTGCAGAGCACCAGAAAACTCGTCGCGGCCTCGAGGGGAATTGTCGACTGGGGCGGAGGAGATATCGAGCTGGCCAAGGAGACATACGAGGAGAGAATCCGGAACGATGCGCGTGGCAATGTCGTTTGGACGCGTCTCCCCGACGGAACCGAGACCGTGTACACGTATAACGACAGAAGCCTGCAGCAGACAGTCACGACAACGCTCTGTGCCGAGGCAGCCACCAGACAAGATGTGATCAAAGCCATCTTCTATGACTCCAAGGGTCAGCGCACCAGGGTGGTGCAGGGAAACGGCATTGAGATAAGAACATCGTACGATAAGCTCACGTTTAAGACGCGGAGAATCTCGACCACGCGGCTCATCAAGCGACGGCGTGGCTCCTTACGGGGACAAAGTAGTCCTGGCAGAGGTAGCAGCAGTTCAGGAAGCGAGAGCGAAAGTAGTTCGGGTGGCTCATCGGGGCCCCCACGACACCACGGCCGCCATCGCCGTCGGGTCCGTATCGACCATATCCAGGAGATGAGCTATGTGTATGATGCAACAGGAAACATCACACATATTCAGGATTCGGCCAAGCAAGCTGTGTTCTTCCGCGGTCACCGGGTCGACGCATCGCAGTCCTTTACCTATGACTCTATTTACCGACTCGAGCAGGCAACGGGGCGCGAGCACGTGGGCCAGATGGCAGCAGCCCGGAACGGGTCATCAGCCGACGACACGAGCCAGCCCAGCAGCGAGCACGGCAACAACGGCAAGGCGCTCGCGCGCTACGTTGAGTGGTACCGCTACGACTCGCAGGGAAACATACTGTCGATGCATCACCAAACATGTTCTAAAAGCCGTGAGTGGACGAGGGTCTACGAGTACGATGAGCCCAGTGCCGTAATCCCCTCGGAGAGAAACAATAGGTTGAGCCGCACGCGTGTGGGACGAAAGACCGAAGCGTATGACTACGACGGACCAGCCGGTATCTCGGGCTGCATGACGCGCATGCCTGGGCGGCCAAGCTTAGAGTATGACTACAGTGACAGGATGGTCGCTTCGATCTCGACGCCGAAGACTCAAAGCAGTTCAAAGGAAGGCCCGGACGGACATACGGCGGACAATACCGCCAAAGAACAAACGCTATATCGATATGACGCAACAGGGATGCGGGTACGCAAGGTGACGGAGCGCGTAGCAGCTGATGGGCGGGCATTCCTCGTCAAGGAAACCGTCTACATTGGGGGGGCCTTTGAAGTGCTGCGGCGCTTCGACGTAACCAGCGGCGAGGCCAAATTCGAGCTGCACAGCCTCGGCATTGCCGAGTCTGGGCGGCGGCTGCTGCTCATCGATCACCGTGTCCTTGGGCCGTCGTCTGGCAACGGTGTCCCGGACACGGTGTATCGCTACCAGCTCTCGAACCACCAGGGTTCGACGGCGACGGAGGTGGACCAGGACGCGCGCATCCTCTCGCACGAGGAATACACGCCGTACGGCGTATCGTCGCTTCGCTTTGCATTCCGGCAGACGGAAGCGCCCAAGCGCTATCGGTTTCTGGGGAAAGAGCTCGACGACGGGACAGGGTTCTATCACCTCGGGGCGCGGTACTATGCCGCATGGCTGGGACGGTTCACGACGGCGGACCCGCTCGGGCATGGCGACGGACTTAACGTGTACCAATACGCCCAGTCCAACCCCGTCATGCTGGTAGATCCCGGAGGCGCCGCAGCGAAGCTCGGAGAGGGTGTGGATCCCGAGACCGGGTTCAGGGTGGAAGATCTGATGAAGAGACGCAGGTTGGCTGCCCAAGGCCATTGGGCGGAGCGCAGCAAGATCAAGAGCCTGAGGTCCATAAGAGGCTCTTTCATGAACGTGTGGGGCGATAGAGCCGAGCAAGACTTTGCACTCTGGCTCAAGAATCAAGGTCACGCGGCGGCGCAGGGGGATCCGCTTTTCAGTCAACGCTTTGGCACAGCGTTGAAGGGCAGCTCCGAAATCGATATCCTGTTCAAGAAGGGTGAAGCCATCGCGTCGGCGTGGGAGCACAAGCTGGTCAGCGTCAACAGGTACTTCAACGAAGCTGGAGAGCAGACGTGGTTGGGCAAAATGTTTCTTGACAGGAGACTTGCGAGCTGGGAAAAGCAGTACAAGAACGCAAAGAGCAACTTGGCAGGCCTCGTCGATGACGTGCACCTGGGCGTCACGTTGAAAGGGTTACCAGAGGAAAGTAAGGGCTTTGAAGCCATGAAAAAGGCGGTCGAGATTAAGTTCCCCGGCCGACTCGTCAAGGTTGTGGCCGAGGACGCGGAAAAGCTCGTGGGAGCCCGTGGGCAGCTCGACAAGGCTGCCGGCATCGTCAGGCAAGCGACCAAGGATATACTCGTCGCCTCTCCAAAGCTTGCTTCCGGTCTCAAGGTGGCGGGCGGGGTCCTCGGCGCCGGCCTCGGCATCGTCGCAGTCGCAGGCGTTCTGTTGACGGCGAACGATGCGAAAGCGGCAATTACGGGAACCGACCTCCTGGGCGGGGAAAAGGCTATGGGGGCGGGTGAAAACTTCAGCACGGCACTCGACGTAGGGAACTTAGGTCTGCAAGCTGCGTCTAAGTTGGGCGTGGTGGCTGCTGGCTCGGCGGGCGCGGCGGTCGCGTCGATTGTGGTGGGCGGCGCGGCGGCGGGCGCGGCGGTCGGGACTGCGGTCCAGGAGGCGCTTAAGGAGCCGCTGGGCGAGGGGGGCGCGGCGGCGACGGGGGTGTTGGCTGGGGCGGCGACGGGGGCGGTCATCGGTGCTGTGCTTGGGTCTGCGGTGCCCGGTGTGGGGACGGTGGTTGGTGCTGCGGTAGGAGGGGCCGCGGGGGCGGTTGGGGCGGCCGCTAAGATGATGTTGAATAAGTACTGGTAGGTACCCATGGCGCCTAGGTAGGTAGGGAGAGTCGGAGCATTTGGCTGGGATGTTGAGTGCAACGAGAGGTGGGAGGGGGATTCTGGGATAGTAATCTTACTGGCGTAAAGATGGAAGAAGGCGTTTGTGAAGTTGCTTAACTAGGCAACTCAGACGTCCCAACTGAGCCCGCTCTATCGCTCGAAAGAAACTCCTCCAACGGCCAAACGTTGTGTATCCTCAGAGACCAGCCGTACCTTCCCGACAGATCCGTGCCCAGTTCCACAACACGTTCAAGTAAGTGTCGCGAGGTACTCACGATTTCTTAATGGAGTTCGTCTTTGCTGTTTCGTAGAAGGTAGACACGTGGCAGGGATGATGTTTGTCCTGACACAGCTTGGTAAACTCTCTCAAGACGAGGTTGAGATCGAATGTCGGCCCCTTCGTCATGTCGCGTGACCCTCGCCTCAACAGCCTGGCCTACGTCGCCGCGGCCGCCTGGTGGCGTACGCACTATGTCGACCCAAAGTTGAGGTAGGACTCCTTGAATCGGGCGGTTGTCCGGAGATCAAAAGTTTGACCCTACGCAGCTTCCTGATCGAACCATCCAACTACGCTCAAGGCCGGGTCTGTGGCAGGGTTCCTCTGTAGATAGCAGCCATGTTTTATCTGCTGGGGTATTAGCCGAGATAGCCAAGGTAACCATGAGGAAGAAGCATGCTGTACGGGAAAATCTGTTCTAGAATGTCGTCTCTCCCTGTCTCTAGACCGCTCGTCGAGTCCACGACGATAGCATTGCGCCCTGGATGACACGGAGCTTCGATCCACTTCCTGAACTGGGCGCGCGAGTCTTCGCCTTCGCGGGCGGCGCTCGCGGCCTCGGGCGGTCTGTCGACCCCGGTTCGCTGGCTCTTCATCGGCGTTCTCGCCCGCAATCTTTGATCTAGCAGGTCGATGTCCTCGACCCTGCACTCGACGTACCAGTAGACGAAGCCGTGTTGCTCGGCGAGCGCGGACCCCTGGTCGAGTACCTCCTGGAAATTACAAGTGCTGTCCATGATGAGGTCCAATCCCCGCTCCGCCAGTCATTGTGTTCGAGGAGGGAGGATCTGATGCCGTCGTGGTCGATGACGACTCCGCCGATCGACTGCCGCAACAGCTTCGCCATCGTGCTTTCCCCACATCTGGATGAACACGCCGCGTGGTGGCACTGAGCCTCTTAGAGAGCTTGCTTGAGGCGGCGTGGCGGTGAGAGGAGGAAGGGAGCGGGGAAAGGGGTGGCTAGAGATTCGTTCGTTCGGTCGGCTCCTGCTCGTAGCTCCTCGCGATGGAGTGACCGTGTCGTCAAACGAATGTATCGGTTTTTGGCGAGCGGCTTGGATGCTTTTGCAAAGGTGGCTCGCTGTGTTGGGGGCTTCTTGTTGCAGGGGGTCCGCCAACCTTCTCACGTGCTTCCTCATGGTGAAGACGCGGATCTTGGTGCCAACAACTTCCTGTACCTCTCCAACGCTCCGACAAGCCGCAATCTCCACAGCCCGACAGCCATCGCTTCTGCAACGCCATGGCAACCTGCGACGCAGACCCGCATGCTGCCTGCCCAAGGGACCCCGACCTGCAAGCTCTACCCGACGAAGGCATCACCGACGAGGTTCTTCCCGTGCTAAAGAACGACCATGTCGAATGAGTCATCCAATTGCGCAACAAGATCTGCACCCGCGAGACCGACCGAGAGAGATACGAGCTGTGCGTGCAAATACGAGACGAGCTTCTCTGGGAGAGCTCCGAAGCCCAGCTTCTGGCCGCCGCCTGCGACCATGTCATGTCTACCCATTGCGCCGTGTACAAGGATTGGAAATTGGCCAGGGAGAAGCCGTCGACCAAGCGGACAAAACTGGACGAGGACACAGAGTGGGACAGGTTCCTCGGCGTGGCAGAGCGCGGTCTGCAGATCAAATCCCAATGTCTCTCTCCGTTAACGGCCGTAGCGGACCGCTGGGGAAAGGATGTTGTCCAGCATTACCAGTGGGTTTATAAGGGCCATAAATACTGCAATTTTCTTTGCACAGCAGCACGGAGGGTTCACGACTGGAAGAGGGCCGTGAAGGCGTTGAACTGGTTGATGCTCGAACGATCTCAGCAGGGACCGAGTCTCAAGCGGCGCCCGATCCACGACTCGTCCAATCCCATCCAACAGGGCGATTTGGACAACTTGGCCAAGTATCCGCCGGACGCCGAGCGGGTCATCGAAGTGCCCAAGGGGTTTGGCTTTGACAAATTCGGTCTCTTAGTCCATGAGAAATACGCTTCCGTCTTGCCACAGGCCGATGGACCTGTTAATCCGAGCTCGTCAACCCCGCCAGATGTTGGCAATTCCGATACCTCTGAGGAGCCGTCGACACCGGACGGCACTACTAGTACAGACCTGGAGACGGCCGCTGCCTCGGAGGGATCGGATCGGATGAGTTTAGACCCTATCGTGCAGGAGGTCATCAATACCGTCCTTGCCGAGGGCGCCAATGAGGCGATGACAAGCTGCGGCCAATCCAGCAGTGATTCTGGCGAGGATGGGGCTGCAATTCTGCCTCCTCCTGCTCCTTCTGACTCCGCCAATGCCACGCCCGATCCCTCTATTAGCTCGGAGGAATCTGATCGGACGGATTCCGCTACCGACGGCGCTGAGGCCGAGGATGGTCCTGACCCTGCAAATGCCGTCCCCGATCGGTCTACCAGAGTGGCACCTCGCCCACGTCCGTCCTACCAGGGCCTCGCCAGCACCAGAGCAGCCAAGTCCAGACAAGCTCGACCTCCCCAGGTCAAGGTTTCAATGCCGCCAAACTGCTGTCCGAAAGTGCCATCATCGCTCCGATTGGCCTTGACCAACCCGTCTCTGTTCGACCGCGAAGCAGCAGACCAGCTCTTCCCTTTCCTCGGACAGCTTTGCCGTGAGCACCTTCAGCGCTATGCCGAACTTCGGCACCACACCGAGCAGCCACAGGCCATTGCTTTAGCCAAAGACGCCGGCTTGCTTGAGCACCTAAATACACGGAGCGAAGCCGCGTTGTACGCCGATGCCAGCACTCCCTTCCGCCGCCGCAGAGCCTCGCTGTCCGATATCACCACGCCGTCGAAGCGGCCACGGCTCGACATGCCTCTGGCACTCCCCAAGTGGCCAAGCGTTCGCGGAGAGCGGCCGGCGCAGGACCTTATAGCCGACGAGGCCTACCGGCGACAAGTGATGGCCGAACTGCGCCAGGACACGCCGGTCGCTGGCTCGCACGGCGAGGAGACCAATCGGCTTGTTTACGAATTGTTAGAGAAGGCTCAACACCCGAACACAGACAGCAGCCGTGGCGGAGTCGAGGCCTTGTTTTGCACTGGCGACGAAGCAGCACGCATGGTCGAGTCTCGGTCTCCCGTTGACGCTCCGATCTTCATCAAAGACCAGCAGCCGTTCAGATGGGGCGAGCGAGGACGCCCGATTGAGCAGTTCTTTCGGCGAATGTGCATCCTCGACCAGTTTCTCTCTGTACAAATCCCGTCTCGCAGCTCCACAGAGCAGTCCTTCGAGGTACGCGAGCTCAGAGAAGTCCGGGAAGAATTCCTCGCCCAGAAGCACACGGGCGACCCGTGGAATGTCCTGGATCTACAAAGCCCCGTTCCCTCCATCCTGCCGAGCTTCTTGACTGGAGAGAATTGCGAACTCCTCCTTCAGGTTCGCAATAGGGTATTGATGGCGGGGAGCGCTGAGAGAGTGGTGGCGTCCACGCAGCAGTGGAGCGAGTGGAAGGACGTCGATAAATGGACCCTGCTTTCGCAAGGCGGCCATCATACGGCTCCACACATGGACAGTCACGGCTATGCTACGTGGATCACAGCGCAGGAAGGGACAATCGGGTTCGCTTGGATGTCATCCCAACAAAAGAAGATCGGGAAGCGTGGATGGCCAACCCCCACTGCTATACCGGTGGCAGATGGAGGTACGTCCCCCTTCAGCCGGACCAGACTGTTTTCTTCGGGCCGGGCACGATTCACTTGGTCTTTCGAGCGCGAGATCGCCAGACGTTGGCTCTCGGTGGCCATGTTCTCCAGTGGTCTGGCATCCAGCGCTGGATCCAAGTTGTTCTTGCCGAGCTGAAAAACCCGGCAACCACGAATGAGGAGATGAAGACGACCGCGCCGAAGCTCGTCGGCGTGGTAGCAACGCTCGTCGAAGCCAAAGTGAAGGAGGGTCGGGTCGAGGAGCTTGGTGGCAAGGCTGCAGTCAGGGGCTTTTTCGAATCCGTCAAAGTAAGATAGAATATCGAAACACTACAAGGATCAGTACTAACGATCTCAGGAATTGGACGCGTTATGCGGGAGGGCTGGAAAACCGAGGCGCCCACTGCCCAGGTAGATGAATCCGTTGCCAGCACCTCGGGGATACATGAAGAGCGATGAATTCGGAACTTCCTACATATCCCGCGAGACGACACTACATTGTTCCGTTTTATGCTTCAGGAGTGGAGTACGCACAACGCTTGTGCAAGGTTGGTAGGGCTTAATGGGAAAAGGGTTGGTTTCCACCAGTGAGTGAAGACATGGAAATGAGAAAAGGGTTGGTTTCCACTAGAAACGGGGGCTTCCACTAGTGGGTGAAGACAGAAAGCAGGTTCCAGGCTAGAAACAGCCTATACAGAGGATGCCAGAAATGGATACCTCTTTCTATCTAGCTCGAAATGGCTTTTTAGAGCCAAAAATAGCATGCTGGCGCAGTCAGCGCAGTCAGCGCAGGGGTGGCCAAAAACAGATGGCTTGCAAAGGCCGTGGATCCCTGGCTTGGGGTTTCGTTGCATTTCGGTGGAAGCCGGGAGTGAATGTAGTAGGAAGAGCCAAATCTAGCGCATCACAATCCTGGAGGCGCGAGATCTGGCCTTAGGCTGTCGCGTACCAGGGTCGATTTACGGAAAGCCACATAGGTAGTTATTCCGATGTCATGGTCCAGATGCAACTCTACCGCCGCAAAATTACCTGGGTTCTATAGACGCTGCAAATCTACACGGGTGGTTATTCCGCGGTGGTTATTCCGATGTCGTAGTCCAGATACAACCTCTCCGCCACAAAATTACTTAGGTTTCCTATAGACCGCTGCTACTTTTCCGCTGCAAGATTACCTAGGTATTCCAGCCCATATAATTTAACAGCAGTCCAAGCAAATCCTAGGTAATCTTGCAGCAGACCCACAGGTACTGCAGAAAAATAACAGTCTACATAACTTAACAAGTGCAAAGGTGTTTACTGGACACGATAAACGTATAACACCACAGCATGCCGAACCGCGTTACTAGACACATGGCGCCCGGGACCGCTACTCTCTCCCATTACTAGACATATAGCACCGCCGAAACCACGTTACTAGACACATGCGCACCCCGTTGGGTGGTGTCCAGTAACGCGATCCACCAGGTGCCATGTGTCTAGTAACGCAGTTCGGACAATGCTGGTGTGTCCAGTAACGCGGTTCCTGCGGTTAGCAGTGCTGGTGCCAGTAACGCGGGTTCCACGGGTACTAGACACAGATGGGAGCCGGAACGTGGAACCCTGTTTTTAGAAACGAATAGAGCTGTGGAATCTTGTTTCTAGGAAACGAGTGAGCCGTGGACCGTGAGAAACCACGTTTCTAGACACGCATGAGCCGTGAAACCCTGTTTCTAGAAACGAATGAGCCGTGAGACCACGTTACTAGACACAGATGGGAGCCGGAACCACGTTACTAGACACAGATGGGAGCTGGAACCACGTACTTGTGGTGTCCAGTAACGCGGTTCCACAGGTGCTGTGTGTCTAGTAACGCGGCTCAGGCATGCTGGTGGTGTCCAGTAACGCGGTTCCACGAGTACCATATGTCTAGTAACGCGGTTCCACGGGTGCCATGTGTCTAGTAACGCACAGCCCCTGTTCTATCAGCCGCTTTTTGGTGGGTTGCAGTGGCGTTACTGGAAATAGCACTGAGCAATTAGGCAATCCCCACAGGAGCCGGTTTTGGCTGAGAATACGGAATACACTTGGAGGTCGCAACATCCACCTCAATTTGTCCCTCTCGCGCGCTTGCGAGAAAAACCATGATTGGCTGGTTGAGCAGTGGTGTGACAAGCTGAAAAGAGAGCAACTGCAAGCAGAAACTCTTTTCTATTGTCTAGAGATGCTCACCCACTTCTGGTCAAACAGAAACCCCTGCTCCCTCGTTTCTGGTCAAACAGAAACCCCTGCTCCCTCGTTTCTGGTCAACCAAAAACCCCTGCTCCTCCATTTCTGGTCAACCAGAAACCCCTGCTCCCCCGTTCCTGGTCAACCAACCCTGCGCCATATGTCCAGAAATGCGGTTTGACGGCTCTACCATATCTAGTAATGTGGTTCATGGTTCCGCGCGTGTCCAGAAACCAGTTTACACATCCTCTGTATCTTACTAGTCACAATGAGAGCTATTTTGAGCTCCCCGGCCAGCGCGCCGTTTCCAGTTCCCTGGGTTGCTGTTTTCAGTCCCTGATTGCCCTTTCCAGCCCCCTGGCCCCACTGGCTGCAGCCGCTGCCACGAGTGGGGCCAATCACATCCCAATCATCGTATCCCTGCTTGTGCCGGGAATCCGGGAATTTGGCTGCTGAAAACCGAGATCTGGGATCTCAGATCGGGAACCCGAATCTAAGATCGTCGGCCTGCAGTTAGTATTAAGTAGGGGTGCTCGATGTCCGAATCAGACCTACCCTAAGCAGGCACCTCCCGTTTCGCAAACAGTCATGGAGAAACAGATACTAAGCGCGGACCAAGCCGCACTGGAACTGCCGGACGACTTTGGATGTAAAAATCGTTCTTCATACAAGCGACCACGGAAAAGGGATAGAAGCGGCGAGAATTTCCGGAAGCGATGGCAGACCCTTGTCAAAACCGGATACACGCTTCATCAGGGCTACGGCGCTAAGATCTATTTCTCGATCTCTATCCCTAAGACACGAAGGGACTTCATCTTTCGTTCAGACAAGGATATCTTGCCCATCATGCCGGGTGATTTGGTATGCAGTTTGCCCCTTATGATGCAATAGCCACTAATAATAAAAGGAAACGATGTATTCCCGGCCAGTCGTAGTCACTGGGTATGCGACTTCAGACACTTGAGAGCTTGAGAGTTCGGCCTGTATCTAGAGAGAAGTAGAAATTAACGGATTACTGGTCTAAAGAGTAACGTTAATATAAATTTAGTTATACTCGACTCCTATTCTACTTAGCATATCCACCTTTGTCCGCATCAACTAGGGTCCTGTGTCTAGGGTCCTGTGTCTAGCTCTTCCAGTGTCCTGGCTCCCAGCTCGCATGTCCTGGCTCCCCGTATCCTGGTTCCGGTATCCTGGTTCCGGTATCCTGGTTCCTGTTCCCGTGTCCAGCTCCTCAGCGTCCTGGCTCCCGCGTCCTGGCTCCCGCGTCTTGGCTCCCGCGTCCTGGCTCCTGTATCATGGTTCCTACACCCTAAGACTTATATCCTGGCTCCCGTATCCTGGTTCCCGTTTCCTGGTTCCTGCATCCCGAGTCCAACCTTCTGACTCCCACTTGTCGTAACTCCCGAGTCGTGGACTCCTCTATTCTTGCCCTATATTAAGAGCCAAACTCTACCTTAACTGATCCTATCAACAAAGAGACAGACGCTTCCGACTGCTTCCACCGCCAGAGACGTGGACCTCTTCAAACATGTCTACAGCTATACTACAGGCTTTGATCAATCCTAATGCTCAGCAACTCTTTGTAGATGACTGTGAGACGCTCCACAGAGTCTGGAAGGAGCTACTAGAGAAAACCACCCTGCCAGACAATACGACAAGTACGGACAACCGGGTGTTGGAAAGAATTCGGGAGTTAGACAACAGGATTAGATACTCGGAAGACCGAGTTGTCTCGAGGCTTGCCTATATACAGCTAACACGGATGCTGGCCGCTCTTAGAAAGAAAATACAGGACGACCGTCGACATGGGCTCCTCGTTGGCGAACGTAGCCAACGAGATGCCACCGTCGCTATTGATATCTACCTTCGTGCTACAGGAAAAGCCAACAAGGGGGAGGTATCAAAATTTACATCCCTCGGAAACCGCTGGACTGCGCTTGCAGGAAGGTACACACTCCTGCTGGTAACCTTTACAGATGTCGCGGAAAGGATAATGTATGTCCAGTCTTACCAGTTTTCTACGTTTCTATATCACTTACATCTCAAAGCCAGAAAACTCGTATGCCAAACCAGGGGCTCGAAGCCCTTGCCGAAGAGATCTCTCGCATCTGTCCCACTGCCTTGATTGTCGCCTCAGATTATCTGGCGAAAGATGCAGAGCTGGCTGTCAGATCGGGCCCGGCATATGATTTGCAACGAACACAAGACGTATTAATGCAAGTGAAGAAGATACTGGCTTGACTGAAATCTGGAACGGGCAAGAGTTGAGTTAGCTTAAGAGCTCGGCTTGTAAGGGATGTCGTCCATAGCTTGTTGCAACACACCCGCTGTGACCGTTACATGTTGTCATAAGACTGAACCTGTCCTCAGTTAGTCCCAGGACCGAGTATATCCTAGGACAAGATGTCCTGTGTCCTAGGAACACGATGTTCTGGGACTGGCGCTGTCCTAGGACAGTTAGTTAGTCCTAGGACGCTCATAGGTCCTGGGACGAGGTAGTCCTAGGACATCTCGTTCTGTCTGTTGATGTGGGTCACCTCAAAAAAGTCAGACAGGAACTCTTTGGCGGATGAAAACATGACCAGGGAGGTACGTGGGCTTATGGCCGATATCAACTGGACCAAAAACTCTTGGCGCATACGACATTCGGTTATAGAGGGATTTGGTTGACTTGGAGTTTAGTTGGCTTAGAGTTTGGTTGACTTGTTTGTATCAGTGTAACCTTGCGTCCCAAATCTGACAAAGTGACGTCATCGCTCTACATTTGATAGCGCCACATTTAGCCTGCTTAAAGCTAAAAATAGCCAGGGTGGCCTGTGAATCCGGACGGCGCCTGTGACCATGCCACATCTTAGAATCAACCAGATCCGACGCGGGAGACGCCTTAGCAGAAAAGTACCTGATCCGTGGCTGTTGCTCTTCGACGATTCAAGGCATCGGCAGCTGATCCCTGGTATGATGTAGACCTGAAGCATTCCATCGACACAGCTAGATGCATTACTGCAAGAAGTGCGATCGTTTGAACTCGCAGAAGGGTCGGCGGCATCGTGAAAACTCGCGCCGGTATGCCTTCGACACTCCCTCGATCATAGATGCAGTTCACCCAACCATCCTTGCAGAAATCCTTCCCTCGCCTATATTGGCGATTGGTGGTTGATATGCAGCTACGAGGGTCGTTGGTGCTAAGTGGGTCACACGATGCATTGTGCCTGCGATCAACCTCCCGTGCGAGCCAATCAAGGGTTTGGATACTTTGGGATAGTTCCTGATCCGGATTGTTGCGTCATACCGCATCCACTAGACCGCGGAAGAGGCAAACGACCTGTTCTCCACTTACAACTTGCTAGCAGCGAGTGAAGGGAACCGAGGAAAGCGGGCGTGACACGGGCAAGATGCTCCAGGGCCAGCAAGGGAGGAACTCGGTACCCGCCTCGTCACCCTCAGACGTCGACGCCCAACGTGATGCTGCCCGCCCGGCCCCACGTTTGCTGCTCAGAAAATAACCGGAAAACGTGAGGCTCCCATCCGTACGCACCTTTCCCGCGGTGCTCTTGCAGCATCATCATCACAGTCGCATGCGCTACAGTAAAGAACCACAGCCACGCCCGATATGGCGCACCCAGCTGCCCTGCCGCCGCCTAGAAGCAAGTCTTTGTCCCAGGCCCCTAGGATGCATCTGGATCTCGAGCTGGACGATGATTCCTTCTTGACGCCCGAGCGGGCTTCGCAAGCTGACCGCCCTCGTCTTTCCGCCCTAAAGGAGGTTGCTCGCTGCTGGGGCCAACAAGTCATTCGACACTACCGGTGGGCCTCCAAGGGGGAAAGCTATTGCAATCGGCTTCGTGCTGCGGCACGCAAAGTGTCCCACTGGGGCGACGCCGTGTTGGTCCTGAACTGGTCGATTCTCCAACGATCCCGCAACGTCCGGCAGACGCGCAAGTCGAAGCTCGGGGCCGACATCCCGGCACGTTGACCAAGATGGCCGACCTAGCGTTGACGTACCTGGACCAGGGCCGGTGGAAGGAGGCCGAGAAGCTGGAGGGGCAGGTGATGGACACTTTCAAGACGACGCTCGTGGCGATCAAACTAGTCATGGAGGAAATGGGCTTCGAATCACTGGATTCAGACATCTGTCCACCGCCCTCATCGACACACCTCCCTCGCCTATGGGCTCGTTTAGGCTGGCTTTTGTATGGCGTAGTTTCACGGTGGGAGCTCCAATTTGCAGGCAGATTTGTCTCTTTTCATTTCAGAATATATTGCGAGGTCCATATTGCCGTCAGTACCAGCCTGGTCAACTGCCCCTGCCCCCGCTCGTCGTGACGCCGGCTCAGGTCCCCCGCCGCACAGCCCGCGCGGGGGACGTGGAAAGAGCCGCGATGCCGCAGTCGACGGCTGCGATGCTGCGGCGTGCTGCACCAATAACAGACACAGGAGACGTATCCCAAGCATGTAGGCAATATACGAGGTATATACGTCTACTGTTAAAGATGATAGAGGCTTGAGAGACACCGTCGTGGAAACCCTTCATAAGCACTGTAGATTCTCCCTGAGGTTTTGCTGACGGACATTGAAGCTAATGACGGACAGAAATAGTATATAAGAATCTCCTCAAGATACTCTCTAAGGATGATCTTCAATCTCCTCTCCTCACTCGAGCACCTTCAATCTTGGCTACCTCTCCCCTTTAAAAACTCTAAGCTCTATTTTACCTGAATAAGTAGCTAAGTAAGTAATCCTTTTCCGAGTAAATAGCACTAACTCTAACAATTTCTTAGGCTACAATGTGTTATTGGGAGCTATTGTGGTATACGCAGTGCCCGCATGTCGAGGGATGGTATTGCGCGACGAGGTGCGAGTCTGCAACGCCAAACCGTCCGTGTTGTCGATGGGAGGAAAGTGATATTAGGGCGGGCTCGAGGGATGATATGTGCTTCAACTGTGTGGAACTAGGCGCGAAGCCAGCTGATGCGAAGCGAGCTACCGCGAAGCGAGCTACCGCGAAGCCAGATACAGCGAAGCCAGATACCGTGAAGACAGATACTGCGAAGTGAACTCCCGCGAAGCTAGATACCGCGAAGCGAGCTCCCGCGAAGATAGATACTGCGAGGCGAGCCCTATAGCAGCATTCAATATATTAAGAAGCAGGACTTCAAGTTTCAAGAATCCATCCGATGTTAAAGCACCTCATTCATAGCAACCCCGAGATCTCCGTCTTGCAGCAGCGTCCGCCCTATTAAGGCAGGCATCGAACCGTACGCGCTAGGGCTGCGCGACCTCACCGAGTCCCCGTCCTTGGTTATTTTTAGAGTAAATCCTACTTTAGAGGTATTCGTTCCGTCGTCGGTTCTGTACCTACCTCGGAGCGGCACAGACCCTTCATGATCATCGGAAGATCCTCCGTTATCCTGCTATTTCATCGAGTCTGATCTGTAGTCGTAGACTCTAAAAATAGCTTAGGTCGTTGTCTTAGATTTTGAAGAGAAGGAAGAGAGTTGACGATTACTAGGGGTAGCTTGTGCCGGGCCCGGATCGTGATCTCATCGACCTTTTTCGATCAGTTTGGCGTTTTAGTTTGTCCCCAATCAGTGGCTGGAAGTGTTGTGTAGCAAAATCATGTGCTTGCTGCAGACCATGGTTGCTGCGTTCCTGGTTGCAGGGCGCCCCTAAGATTACGATACCGCGGTCCGACCGCGAGGACTCGGCCGAGCGGTGGCACTGCGACTCGCAGCACGGCGGCTTATGGCATGGCCGCCGCTGATATAGACCTGTGGCACAATCAAAATCCAGCAGAATGACCAAAAAGAGTACTTTAGTCAAACGTAAGATTCCGGATTCCTGTGGCACAGTGAGGCACTGCTAGCATTCCGGATCCACGGATCTTCGTCTGGAGCCCGGGTTGGTACCGTGATTTGGGATTCAGGATCGAGCCAAATGCTCATATATAAGCGCAAAGATAACCCCGTAAGGCTTCCTCCTATTCTCTTGTTGTCGGGTAGTTGCCACTACCACCGCCTGGACCATCTGCAGACCGCCCGCCTTTCTGCCACCCATAACCCACATCTGCTACAGCTCTCCCAGCTGCAGCCTCCCACAACCAACCAACCAATACTACACCATCCCACACGTCACCAACGTTGTCGCCGTGCCTGTCCTCCGACACTTGTAAAATCGGCCATTAATATACGACGCTATGGATATCGAAGACAAATGCACTGAAACTGGCCGAGCTTCTGATCCCGCCCTTTCTCCCATCTCTTCATTAACAGAGGCATTCCAGCGCCTCAAAATCGGGGAGGATACACTGGCATTGAGAAGCAATGGAGCAGCAGCCGCAACAAGACGAAAGCGAAAGCCGAAGCCGTACATTCCACGCCAAAATCTAGAGCAGCGACCCTACGCTAGGAATAAGCCGCTGGAGATTGTTCCTAGCCTCGTCCGGCACGACGTGATTACCTTCTTCGCCAACCATTTTGAGACGGCCCTCGATAGCTGGATATCGATCGCTATCAAGACCACAATACCCGATAACGTGGCAAGCTCGGATCCTTGCGTCCTCAATTCCTTCCAGTTGCTAGACAAGGCTAGAACTGATGGAGATAAAATGCTATCCAGACTCGCTTATATTCGGCTGGCGTACGTCTTTGAGTCACTCCAAAAGATCGTCGCCTCCGATAGGCGAAACGGACAGCTTCCGGCTCGAAGGAGAGGCTATAGGAACGCTTCCATCGCTACTGATATATATATATCGAAGCTCAACAAGCTGTTACCTCTAGGGCTGAGGTGAAGCTACGCAATCGAGTCGCCCGGCGCTGGAGAATCCTCGCAGGGCCGTCGCCTATCTTTGTCATTATATTCTCGGAAGTAGTAGAGAGGCTCGCGTATGCACCCTTCTTTTTTATACATACAGATTTATACTAACTCTCTTGAAGCAACAGAACGTCGATAAAAAATACTGAACGAGAACTAGAACAGCTAGCCTCTGATATCGTGCAAAATGCACCTGCCAGGATTGTCAAAGCCTCTCAGCTCCTCGCGACAATGGCAGAGTACGCAATCAGGTCTCATCAGTCTGTTGATATGGGTCTCCTTACACAAGTCAGACAGGAACTGTTGGGCGGATGAAAACATGGCCAGGGATGTATACGGGCTTATAGCTATTGTTCAGTGGAATAAGCTAGACCCTCTTTTGTAAAGACCGGTAGGGACCTGGACTGGATTTTGGTAGACTTGGACTGGATTTTGGTAGACCTGGACTGGATTTTGGTAGACCTAGACTGGATTTTGGTAGACCTAGACTAGATTTTGGTAGACCTGGACTGGATTTGGGTAAGCCTGGACTGGATTTGGGTAGATCTGGACTGGATTTTGGTAGACCTGGACTGGATTTGAGTAAGCCTGGACTGGATTTTGGTAGACCTGGACCTTGGTAGACCTAGACTTTGGTGAGCCGTCTCAGATTCTGAAACCAATCTGAGAAAGTGACATCATAGCTCCACATTGAAGTCTGACAGAGCCGGGCCTCGAGGCGCGTTGGCTGCCTGCGCCTCGTGTTGACGGAGGCGCCCAACGATACCAACAGCCTCGACATATTCCCACAATCTTGCACAGTAGAATCAACCCGATTACAGCCGAGGCCAACCAGCCGGTGCCACATGCTGTCCTTCAGCCAGGTCCGTGTTGCTGATTGGTTAAGCCAGTCATGTGGGGCATTGAGCCGAGAACACAGTTGGTGTTGGGCGGTGGCCACCACTGCCCGAGCCACTGCAGACCGCCCGCCTTTCTGCCGCCCACGCAGCCCACATTGCCTGCAGCTCAGTCTCCCAGAATCGATCAAACAATACAATACCGTCTCCAACATCACGAACGTTGCCGCCGTGCCTGTCCTCCGACAGTTGGCGTGGCAGCGGAAAGGGACCTGGTGCAGACCTTTGACATTCCATCAACACAGCTAGATGTATCACTGCAAGGAGTGCGATCGTTATTTTGGACTCGCAGAAGGGCTTCGCCAGCATCGTGAGAACTCGCGCCGGCATGCCCTCGACCCCTTAACGGACGCACTTGTACGACGGGTTTCATACCGGCTTTCACAGCTTCCTTCGCGGACAACAACCTCGAGTTCGGCAATGCCATTGTTTGGAGGAGGCCGCACCGCTCCATCTGTGCCGCTGTCTATGACCCAGGCAGCCCGCGATACGACTGGGGATGAGCCCTCTAAAGACCTGATGAGTTCTCTAAGAGTGTATGACCATTCCTCGCTCGTCGTTCCGCTGTCTTTAGAACTTCTAAGTACTTACAATAGTCTCCGGTAGGCTCTACTCTAGCGGGGAGTACTCAGACTTGGTGATATCCTGCGGAGGGAAGGAATACCATGTGCATAGGGCCATCGTATGCACGCAGTCCGAGTTCCTCGCTGCAGCTTGCCGTGTAGGCTTCAAGGTCAGTCAGTGGCAGTTTAAACGCCTACAACCACTTTAACCTAACATTGCCCGGTTAGGAGACACATGAAGGGAGGATTGACCTCCCGGACGATGATCCTCAGCTTGTCCATATAATGGTACATTATCTCTACCACTTTGATTACGACGTCCGGCCGCAGTACGAGGATATGGGTTTCGATGGGTCAGTAACGAACAGGGACGAAACCGACGCCAATGAGCCGATGAAGGACGTCCTTGTCACCCATGCAAAGGTCTACGCCTTAGCGGAAAAGTACCTGATCCGTGGGCTAAAGGTCGTCGCGCTTCAACAATTCAAGGTATCGGCGGCTCGTCCCTGGCCGGGCATCCATGATTTCGTACAGGCGATACATGAGGTATATACATCTACTATTGAAGACGATAGAGGCTTGAGAGACATCGTCGTGGAAACCCTCTATAAGCATTCTGAATGGCTAGACAGAGAGGAGATGCGAGATGTGCTTAAGGCGTTTGGAGCTTTGACGTACGATCTCGTTATATACATGCGCCAACATGGAAAACTCTGACCCGACAAGACTATCGGCGCAGGTCAGTGCAGATCACAAGACAGTCAATTCTATACTTCTACTACCCCCTGCCACCAAATCCTTAAAGCTTCTCCCTCCCCTCATTCAGGCCCGTAGTTTGACGCCGTGGACACTCTCTACGTGGTTCTTGAAGTGGTTCAAGTGCTTGAACTCCAACGCCTCCTCCTTGCACTTCGGGTGGTTGCACGACATCTGCCTCGCGCTGCCCAGCTGTCGCGCGTGCTTCCTGTCGAAATGGTCGTACATCACCGCCGGTCGACAGTACTTGAACGTCCTCTCCTCCTGGGAAAGGGCTTCATCTCCGATGCAGCGTGGGCATTGCTTCCTGTCCATCAGGAGCGGGAAGGGGTCCGGCCCAGGAGACTCCTCCTTCACTGTGACGTCGGCATGCGCCTGCGCCTGCGCCCTCCGTCGGATGAGGCGCGGCCTTACGGTCTCCCGTTTGCCGCACAGGATGACCATCAGCTCGGCCGGCTGGATGCGGAGTTCGAGAAGCTCTGCGGCGCTCAGGTTGTCTGGCTGGTTGCAGAGGATCTCGGCGAGCTGAGCGCGCTCGGGGATCTGCAGGTCGATGGCCGGCTCGACGTATTCCTCCTCTTGCCCGTCGGCCTCCATGTCCCAGGTCGGGCGGTTGTGGAAGTAATGTTGCCGGTAACCTCGCCGGATGGCCGTCTTCCGCTGCTGCTCCTTGGTCGCGATCAACTTGGTCGCGATCAACTTGGTCAGTTCTCGAATCTTGCCCTCGTTTTCCGAGCCCTTGACCCGATACCGGCCGCCTTTCAGCCGTGCCCTCTCCTCCTTCAACGTTTCGATCTCCGGATCGGGCGGCATCAGCTCCCAAACCTCATCGGGAACCATGTTTTTTCTCGCGCGGGGTTCGCGCATGAGGCCGATGTGCGAAAGCATTGCGAGCAGGCTGTCCTCGGTCGGCTCGTCCAAAAACGCGTTCTGGAGGTGGAACCCGACCTTCTCGTTAATGTATGAGCTGTTAAACGTAGCCCACTTCGGGTCGTGGCGCATCATCTGATCGCGAACGGCATCGGAGGCGTTGCCTACACGCTGTTAGAACAAGGCTATTCTAGAGATGGAGAGAACATACCGTTCGCTGCGTTGGCCGCTCCCCTACGCCAGGCCTTTGGTTCGACCTTGTTCTCCTCTCCAGCGTCGAGCGACTGCCTCTCTCTGCGGCGCCGGCTTCGACTGCCACGTCCAGGAGCCTCCTACGAGGGAAAAGTACGAGCGGCTTTGGAGCTGTAAGAGGTTTGTTGGGACGCCACATATTGCCGCTGCGACGGACAAGACGCAGATTGCCACGACTACAGCTGCCACCGAAAAGGTGTTTAGGTTTCTTGGCGGGAATAAACTCTAGATAGATCTAATCACGCGGTGCTGTGCCATTTTACATATACCAATGTTCTTACCAACATATGACATATTTCGAACTCAATGAGAAAGCTATATCGCCGTACCCGAATCTATGGAATCCTCCAGTGGACTTAGGGACGAGTAAATCATCTCCCACTCGTATCCAGACAAAAGAGACTCCACACCTTCCATCCACGGCATGTTGGAGAATGGCCACGAAGACGGCTGGACATCTACAGCTCCCATACTCACGGCCGTATTGCTCTGTAAAATACCCGCGAGAAGCCCGCTCGGGCTAGAAGGTCTTGTTAGCAAGCTTATGTTGGTACTCCCTGAGTCTTCTAGGAGCCCGTAGGCATCTGCGGGGAGCGTTGTGTTCCCAGCTTCGTTTAGGTCTAATGCAGTTTGTGGGAAAGCGCCGTGGTAGGATCGTTCCATCCAACCTCATAAGGTTGTGGGTGTCTCTCTGCATTCCAGCATCACTAGGCACAGGTACTGGCAGCTGCCTCTCGAGAACCTGGTGATTATTGACAATCTTTTCGAGCTCCCGCTGCAAAACCTCAAAGAATCGCGCATGAATCTCCATATCTGGCATCTGCTCAGCAAACCAAGTTAGGACGTTTCCAGCAGTAGAAAGCGCAGCTAGTGATTCCTGCAAAGTTGGTGTGTCGGTGTTATCGTCCAATTCGGCCCACCAGACTCCCAAGTCAACTTCCGAGTTGGAAACATTTCGCTGCTCCTGTAATTGTATCTGGACAAAAACTGAGAATATTAGGACAAGGCCAGTGGTAAAGATGAGGTGGGTATGCGGTCTATTGTATGTGAGCAGGCCGCGACGCCGGAGAGAGTCGAATATAGTGATTGTTTGGCACGCTGCATGCACACATGAGTTTAGCAAAGCTTCCGGCGGAGAAGGCATCGAATCTGAGAATCTGTCGATAGCCGTCCTGAAGAGATTGAGTCGCTCCTTATGATAAGCCAGCTCGAAAAAGTCCATCGTCCTCGAGACGCACTCCGTATCTTCATATCGAGGCGCGGACTGCAGCCAGGTCTTCAGTTGCCCGTGGTAGTCGAGCAGGATCGGATAAACCTCTCCCGCCTTGGACGCCCAGTTGGATGCCCTGTGGGAAGCACCTTCAACACCGGAAGGAGTAGTAGCGCGAAGTTGGAATGAATAGTGAATCTTTGAGGTAATCTGTGCGAGTCGGAGGAGATGGTTCGACACGCCCAAATCGTTTAACTGGGGTACCAAGGGCAGAAATTGTGTGGCGCTCTCATGAACCACTGGGATTGGTTGATCCCCGTTAACGAGTTCCGGTAGGTCAACGGTGATCATGGAATCGTTGATGGCAAATGGACGGCCCAGTGTTGACGAAGCGAAGCGGTCAAGCGAGTAGCATTCCCAAAAGATTCTACACCTATGCTGCTCGTCTTTAGGGCAGTAAGCCGTCGACGGTGGGCATTGGCAGTGTAGTTGTAGTTCAACGCAGATGCGCATGCATAGCCTACATAGCTCCCAAACTGAGCAACCTAGGTGAACATTCGATTAGTGACGATAATAAAATATTACTACGAGAAAATTGACTAACCGATATTGTAATAAATGCCAAAGTAGGCTATAAGGAGGAAATTCTCAATGTCTTCAATTGACCCAAAGTGTGACCCTGAGGGAGGTTTCGTCTGCAACGCGGCTGTGAAGAATCCAAAGGGGTGTAGTGGGATCGTCCCTGCGCGGAATAGACGAATACTTCCTATTGCGAGAACCATGTTTAACTGGAACAATTCCTGTTTCTTTGATTTCGAACGAGTAGTCTCTGTAGTAACTGTTGGGCCTAACTCTACAGTCTCATATACGTTGGTGAGGATATTCAAGACGCGCGTCCGGCTTAAGAACGGATGCTCGACGTGGAACTCCCTGAAACTGGTAGGGGGTCAGTCGTATAGAAGATATTTTTTTTTTCTCGAAAAGACCATACGTACTACTCGCATACACATTGCAAAGCTATCTCACGACGAGGTAATACATGCGACGAATGGTTGAGGTTGAACGAATGAGTAGTATGTGTAGGAAGAGTAAGGGAGCGTATTGACGTAGCTGACCGTTTCCTCATAGAGTCGAGCATACTTCGGAAAAGCCTACAAGGCGATCAGTAAAACAGATCAGTAGTAAATATAGAGCAGATGATCGTGTACGAGGCGCTTGTTTGGGGGGCAACCCGTGGGTCTGGCTGAGCTTCTGCTGGGGACGAAGTCTGGACGTTCGGTTCTGAGGATGGGCCCGAAGGTAGGTCTGACCAGCGAAGAGGAGGTGCTTCAAGTAATGCCTCGAGCTCGCGAATCTTGTCTTGCATCTCGCGGACTTCACTAATGGTAGGGGGAAAAGAGAGTCAGACCTCCTACTCGTATTTATTAAAAGACCACGTACGACTCACACTTGGGTGAAGTCCCTTGAGGCTGTAGGGTCTGCCACGATGCATGGAACTCCTGACTTGGTACAACCAATGCATGATGGCCATTCTGCGTTGCACTGCATTGCATTAATATTAGGAACACATTTCAAGTGGAATCAGAGGTAACAGCAATACCTTTACTTTTCTTGAGCGACACCTTTTGCAAGATAGTCTTACATTGCCTCCTGTTAGCGTCTCCGAAGCCCTCGCCCTCTTCACACTAGAAGCTAGAGAGCTCGGCTCCATAGGGAGGATTTGCGTGTTCAAAGCCCGCTCTGAAGGCTGACGAACCTAGAAATCGCCAAAACGTCGCGGTGAAAATGGGATTCGGTTTGGTGTCATCAAGTAACACTACTCCTGTATATATAGACTCCGTCTCTCCTCCATGGCTTAGTCATAGAGATGGGAGGCGGGGTAACCCAAATTCTTTTGTGACAGCGCAGGGGTCAGCCAGACTGACCTCTGCCCAAGTACATGAGCCATCCCCGCACACCAGGTTTTGATCCACCTTTTAGGGTTCGACTCAGTAGGATGGTATGCTAGGCCGGCCCCTGATGTAGGTCCGGCATACCTGAAAATACTGTAAGGCAGATAGCAGAGCAATCCGGGCATTGCGACATGTTGTCCTCCAACGTTGTCACGTTCAGTGCAAGTTGCACTCGCCACAGGTTCCAGAACTAGCGTAAATGATCCTCGTATACCGTCCCCCGCACACTGAACGCACGGAGTGTGTAGAAGAATGACATAGGGAGGATCGACGCCGGAACGAGACTGCGCCCGGAGTCGGGAATCAGCGTCTTGCGTAGTAATGCCTGCGAGGCCTCCCCTCCCACTGCTCTGCTCAGGACCGCCTAGAGCCTGCTATATTGGCTGTAGTCGGTTGCCCCGTCATCACTCGCAGCGCAAGCCAGGCTGTAAGCCGTATCCCCGAAGTTAAAAGGCTTGAACTTCTGACGCCACTATCGCGTCGTCTATGCCCACGGTCTCGAGGGGATTGATGGCTTTTTCATGAGCTATTGGATAGTATTATGGGCGGACAAAATCACGAATATCCGTCACACTCATCTTCATAAATCTCAGGCATTGCCTCCTTTGTAAGTAGAAGGTGATTTTTTCCTCTGCAAAACCAGTGCTCAGTTTATTACAAGGCGCAATGTCCCCCATCAACCCTCAAGTCCGAGACCGTCATAAATCCACTCTCATCCCCAAGTAAGAAGGGCACTGGCGCACGGAACCCGTCAGCGGTGCTTAGGCGGTGCAACATATTATCCCCGGCCCATCCCGATTCCATACCGGGTTTTCGTAGCGACTCAGCTGTCGCCGCAGTACGGATGTACCCAGGCGAGAGTGAGTTTACGCGGATGAAAGGCATCCCGACTCGCAAGCCCATTCCGTCGCTAGGGATCACGCTAGCTGATGGACGGCTGCCTCACCCTCCTCCATCAAACCAATAACCGTAGTTGATCCCATGTGCAACATGTGCTCGGCTGCTTTCCGCAAGATCACAGGAACGCCGCAGCTGTTCAAGACATATATCAAATCTCCTGGCCTCGCCCCTTGGTGAGCAAGGCCCAGGTATCCCTTCGCTGTTTCGAAGAGCTTCCAGTTGTATATATGTATTCTTTGAAGCATCATGTATGTTTTCATGTACCGCGTGCCCAACGGCCCTTCTAGTGGATTGTCTAATAGAGGAAGGAGGCCCTCCTGAAATCCTAGCGATACTAGATCAAGATTCCTCTCGCTGAGGAATCGCCGTTGGAACCAATCGTCAAAGTGACGAACGGGGTCCGCATCGGAAGTAGATGGAGAGGGGGGAAGCGGTAGCCGTTCGCGCGCGCTAGGTTCTGACTCTACGTCGGGTATCAAGATACTCAGGAAAGCAAGGCTGCCCAAGACCTCCTCCGTTCTCTCCTCTTCCCCCAAATTATCGCCAAAGCCGATGAGATGGGCGAAAGGTTCCAGGGGGGCGGATCCAGTGACGTATGTCGGGTGTCGGGGCATGAACTCAGCCATGTAAGAGACCAAGCGAGGACTCACTTCTTGAGGCCGTAGCCCTTGCATGTCCATTGTCGATAACAGGCAGTCTATTTGGACTCCAGTGACAAACAGACTGTTGTTCTACACAAAAGGGTACTGATGGTGTTCGAAGTTGGCAATCCCGTAGTCGGCTTTGCCAAAGAGATTTGATACGGGGGGAATATTGCCCGTCTGCGGGTAGTTCGGAGCCCAAGAGGAAAATCCGTCTACTTGCCCATTGATGCCAATTCCTGAAAGAGTAAGAAACGAGAGGGGATCAAGAGTTTCACTCTGTGCCGGTCTTGGCTTCTCTCGGCGAGCGTCAAGCCATATCTCCGTGAACCCGCGGTAGACATCGGCGATTGATTTGGAATCGGTGTAGTCTGGGACCATGGATACATTGCAGACGCTAAGCACCGCATAAGCGTGATCTTTGGGTTCCGAAGCCTCGAGGGACAGGCCGGCCAGCATAGCCAAGTCCCAACGATGCCATTTGGACTCTGGATAGGGGTCGGGCCCTGTAACGCAGAGTTTTGTTTTTCGAACCAGCTCCAAACTTCGAGCTTCAGACAACCCGAACATCAAGATCGATTGCTGTCACAATTCCAAGGGCACCCAGTCGGGCTTCTCAATATTCTTCTCGCGGAAGCCGCAAAAATACGTCGAGACAATGCCTGCCTCTTCGTACGAGATATGGTCTCTCCCACCAGTCAATACCAGTCGCTGGGCAAGGACAGCCTCTTGAAAGATCCACACTCGTGTCCAGTAGGGGTGCAGCAAGATCGTGGCCATGGCCTCCCAGGCTCTCCTAGCCTCCGGCGACCAAAGGCACAGTGTTGGATGACCCTTCAGCCAGTTAAAGGTGAAGAAGTCGTCCAAGCCTTTGCAATTTTTGATCTCGGCCGCCACTGTCTTCAGCGAGGATAGACCCAGCGAGATCTCTCCGCTGTCACCGAGCCAGGCCAGAACGAGACTCGCAGACTTATAGATGCGCCCCATGATCTGTACCTGCGCGCTCATCCAGGTCTGCCTGGTTGATGCAGATGGCGTCGACCCATAGTAACGCCGTCCCGATATTGAGTACCCGGAGCGCCGAGGCCAGGTTCGTCGTCACAGCGAGCTTGTAGCCAGAACTGAATTTGCCGTACACATCCTCGTCGGCCCTAGAGATAGGGATCTTGACCGTGACGCGTGGGTCACCCCAGACGTAAGAGAGCGCATAGAAACTTGGCCTCTCATCGAGAGAGACGGTATCCAGCCGGTAGCCAATTGGATTCGGATCCTGTCGATCGTCAGACCGTCCGATCTCGAGCAGTCGGATCTCCGACTGGGCCGGATCCAGTCGTGAGTAGACGGATGGCTTTCCTCCCATTATAACGACGATTGCTTGGTCGAAGTTAATAGCTTGTTAAAGGAGATAAGTTTTCTCAGGGTATATGCCGTATATATAGACTTGCAGCCTGGATGCCATGATCAGGCAGCAACCTGCCTGGTCAGGAGTATGCGGTATGACGTGGCAGAATCTATGTTTAGGGATCAGGCTGGACGGAGCAGCGGTCACTGATCGGGCTCTGATCCAACTAGCTAATCGGGCGGATAACTAGGAAGAAGAGGTCTCCGCTGTCCGTGCGCTCCGGTGTTTAAGGAAGTCAACAGTGATACGATTCACGAGTAGCTAGGAATATCTCAGGCGGTTGCCGTCCCACCGAATCTTGCTCTAGCCGTTAGGTTTAAAGGGCGACATACCCTTGCCAGGCGACGTGAGAGAACAAGTTATGCTTGCATAGGAGGGCGCAGAGAAGTCCCCACGGCCACAGGAGTCACCGAAGTCTGGAAAAATGTCTACTAGATACTCCCTATATATGCTTCATGAATGGATGGACATTATGCTGGAGGCAAAGATAAAATACACGGGTCGAAATCGTCCAGCGTAGATGACAGCCGCTCTTCCTTCTCTCTAATAAAGTGCGGTTATTGCAATTGCCGAAATGATGTTGTACACCTATATTCCACCCAAGGAGGTCAAGGAGGATGTTCAACTGTCCCCTGGTCGACATATATGGGGCAACCCAATTTTAGCGACTTGACCGAAAAAGATGTATATATTTTAGGATGAGACACCATTGGTGGTTAATCTGAGGCCGAATCAAGAGTAAGCGATTTTGTGCTTGATCTGTCTCCTAAAGCATCGACGTACAACTTTCTACAATAACCCACGGAGTACTTAGGAAGAGGAAACAGGTCGGAGATCGGGTTTCAATCAGGTAGCAATGGGTGCATTGCGAGACTAGTTCTCACAACCGAACGCAGGTACATGTCCTGACAAAGATGGCGATATGTAATTGAGTTCGAACATAGAGCAATTTCTACGATAACAAAATGGAGAGAGTTACCCGTGGCTAAGGTTCCTCTAGCGCTTTGCATGCCTTTTTCCATCGCCACCCTTGAGAGTTGGATGAAAACCTGGCATCTATCGATGCAAAGCTATATTAAGATGACCTCTTCAAGCTGATCTGCCTGTCTCGTAGCCAAATCAAAAGCTTCTCCCTGCATGATTCCGTGGACATACGCGTCCCCAATAACCCGATACCGCGGTTCACCTTCCCCGGACAATGTTGGAGCCAACACGAACGGCGCATGGCCTCCTCCCAGTACGGACACTACATGACCCGGACGACAGTGTTGATCGGCATAGCCAATGAATCCCTTCTTTGTAACGACGAAGCTCCTGCCGGCGCTAATGGTGAAGACGGCTTGCTCCACGCTGATCACGTCCTTGTCTCGGCCCGCATTATCATCTCCGGACAAAATCCACCTCCACCATTTTTCAAGTCGAGCTTCAGCATCATCCTCGCCCAGATCTCGAATCGGCCGAAATATCTGCCTCTCTACAGAAAACGTCAATTCACCGCATAATGCCTTCAAGAATGCGCCTAGCTCCACATGTGCTGCCAATGCTCTAATGTCTTTCGCCCATTGTTGGCGCTTCTCCTGCGACTGCCGAAAACATTCCGGACTGGCGTCACGGATCGTATCAAATACGAAACCGTTCGCTGCAATCATTCCGGGGCCTGTTTGTCGCCACGTGGCTCTAGATACGCCTGACGCGCAGTAGAATTGCTGGACGGCTATACGGTTGGCCACTTGAACCATCATGGTCTCATCGTGACTCGGGTCATCGCCAGGGAGGATGGTCCAGTCGGGACAAAAGGACGGAAGATTGGGAAGTCGGCGCTCACCGCCGAGGCTACTAAGGAGACCTAGGTTCTTGTAGTGTTGGATATATTCGATCGTGAAGGTTTCAAATACGTGCGCCACATCGGCGGCATAATCTAGCGAAATGGGCCCATCGAGCTCCTCAGGGGCCAGCCCGAGAAGGCCGTATACTTTGTCCCGGGGGTCCGTAGCGAGCCGCATACGAAATACGCAAAGGACCCAGTGAAAGAAACGGTTGTCTGAGGATGCCCCGCTCCACGCCGTAAGACCGAGGAAGTTGTTGAACCCATGCCACACGTCGTGGGAGATGTCGTCCTTTTCGTCGATGGAGAATTTGCGCGAGAAGGAACCCGCCTCCGGATCGCAACATAAACGGCCGTGGTTTATCAAGTTGCGTGCGCCACGGGCAAGGATCGTGGAGGGTATGACGTGCTGGCCGCAGTAGAAGACGGCCTCCCGCGCGAGGAGAAATCTGAAAATCGTCAGTCAATTTCGATCGATTGATATAAAGAAAGCAGCACCTTTGCATCTTACTCCTGTACAGTCCACACACGCTTCCACCATGGGAGATAAAACAGCTTAATCAACGCTATTGCCAGCTCATCGCTGTGCGCATCCAAGTCCCCGACCGACAGATGGCAGCCGAGGCCGCGTTGCATATGGCGCGAATCATCTTCTGCCGAGAGAGTCAGATACTGGAGGGCTATTTCGATGCCATCGTACGGATCACCCAGAAACGCGGCGACTGACTGTGCGCTCTGGTAGATGTGTCTCATATGGCTGACTTGTTGTGATCTCTCCTCGAGGTCGGCCTGGTTGATGCAGATCGCGTCAACCCAGAAGACGCGTACCCTGTCTTCGAGTACGAGGCGCTTTAGAGCTTGATACAGGTTTCGTGTAGCGGGGAAGTTAAACCCATCCACGGCGATGTCGACGCAATTCGTCGGATCGCCCCACACATAAGACAGAGCCTCATAGTCAGGAGGATTATCTAGAGACTCGATGCTGAGTTTAGCTACAATATTGGCCGAATCATCCTGAGTAAAGGCATTCGTGGGCTGGAGATGTAGGAGCCGAAATTGCCTTTGGCTCTTACTGAGCTTTTGGTAGACTCGCGCCGCGAAATCCTCCATTTTCCTCTCATCAGAGGTTAGATTAACCTTATTTTAATACTTGTAGCGTCGAGTCCACCGAGGAAATGCCAGGTTCTCAGAGGAGGAGCGAACGCGGGGAGAAAAGAGGAGGCAAAACCTCTAACGGAAAAAAAACGTACCGTGACGGCGCCTCTTTGGGTAAGAGATTTTGGAGTTCAGTGTGGCTTCCGAGGATTCCCCGGATTCCCCGCACCTACCGGTTTGATTACGATAATTATTATGAACCCCGTTCCACCACGGCACGTGACATATGCGTTGCGGTGCGAACATAACTGCAACATCCCACGTTTCCTTCTTCCTCAAATGGCACCGTCCTGCGAACGGAGAGACACGGACCAACGGATCAATCCAGGAATTCGGTTCGCCTCCAAAGAGCTGAACTGCTGATGTTTGCTGAAAGATCCGAATGTGCGCTGATGTGTTGACTAAATCGATTCCCCCGCATTGCAGGTGATGCATCGTGGTCTGATAAATCAGGTTCATGTTCCTCCCTTTGCCGATGACCTCGACTGAGAGAGAGAAAGCTTAAAAGATGAGATCGAAGTTATAAACCACAGTTAATGCTTTGGTCACGGAGCCCAGCAGGACCTGGTTTGTATTTCTCTCAGTTCTATTATGATGGTGTTGCTTTCCCAGTCTTGTTTAGATTCGAAGAAAGACACTGTCTGAAATTATCCTTGTCGAGCAGAAGAGGTTAGGAGTGCTAAATGGTTTTTATATTTCACACTTTGGCTTTGAATTAAGGTTCATCTCATGTGATTGAGTCTCTGGACCCAAATTGACTTCACCCTGGCTTCTTTTTGTGTCATCACGGTTTAACACCACCCAAGTTCATCATGAGAAACCTCATGAGCACCCCACTTTCAATCTCAAGAATGGTATTCTGCCGCGTTCAAGCCCCCCGAGTGGGAAGGCAGGTGTTATCCCTAGGTCGTTCTCTCGTTTGGCATCAAGCGCGACGCATGAGCACCGTGCCCAACGAACGACTCAATTTACTGCTCAAGATATATGAGCCATTCTCGAAGCTAGACAAAGACAGCATCGAATACCGAGAGCTGTCAGAGTCCGGCAAAGTCTGGGAAGATTACTTCCAGCCGGGTGACAGTGAGAGGTATGGATATCTCAAAGCACAGAAGGTAAGACATGTGCCCTAACAGCCTCCGTGATTGTCCAGTTCCGCTATGGAATCACGGTATTTACCCCTTTTTTCTAGGAGGGCAAGCCGTTACTGGATGCGATCGATTGTTTCCGGGATGCCATGAAAACTCCAGTCACGGTACTTGCCAAAGACATGGTTCACAAACTCGCGCTGCAATCCGTGCAGATCGAAAACAACGAAATGTCAGTGACCCAGACCGGAAAATTGGACGAGTACCTACTCCAAAACGTCCTTTCACGTCTCCCGTTGCGCGAGATGTCCGCGGCAGAAATTTCAAGGGTCCCCCTCCCAGACGTAAAGTTTCTGTTTCCAAAGACACACGTGAGACCCATCAACGAGTTGCGGAACCACCTCGTGGCCTCGCACTGGATCGCCGAGACGTCCCCCGCCAAGGCCGGCACCGGTTTCGACGAGGATGAGATCCAGAACCTTGCTGCCCTGACGATGAGGGATCTCGGGTACGGCGATTACTATCTGGCACCATTCGGCCCCAGGGTGAAATTTGGCGAGTATCGATCAACTCCAATCGGCGTCAGCAGCAACCCTATGAGAGTCTTCCCCTACCATGACGAGGTTCCCGGTTGCATGGAAAGGTTCTTCAAATGGCGTCAAACGGCGCATAACGAGGGCAAGCTGCACCCGATTATCCTTGCGTGCCAGATAGTCGCGTACTTTTTGCACATACACCCGTTCCCCGACGGCAACGGTAGGGTATCTAGGATGATTATGCAGGATTACATGCTTCGACGTGGCTACCTCCCCGTGTACCTGCAGGCGCTGCAGCCCGGGGAGTATCGGAAGATGATTTCGGATGCGCAGGACGGGCGCCCTGAGCAATTCGTGAATCGGGTTCTTACATCTCAGCTGGAACAACTGACCACGTTGAAAACTGAGGAGTTGATGTAGCGGGGAAGATATTGTACTGCTACAGGACGGAACATCCGCAGCAGGAAAGCATCTCACCAAGTTTTCCTTGAAGCAGGAGAGGTCCGCATGGAGTACTGGGTAAATTAGGCAGCATTTCGTCTGTAAAGACAGAGTCCAGATGATTATTTCCTGACTGGAGCAGGGGACAGATACACAATTGACTGTCATTGAATGAGAAATTCTTTTACTGGTTTTCCTGATAGGAGGATTAGGGTCACTTATCTCAAGCACCGAGGATCAAAATCAAGATGAAAAAGATAGAAAAGGGAATTTCCAGCTGACTTGATCTCAAATGATGCCTCCGCGCGTCTTCTTAACTATCCTCTGGTCATTCCCTCCCCCCCCCCCCACCTCCCACCCCCCCT